>CANJKZ010000379.1:387500-642500 GCA_947471745.1 Closterium sp. Naga37s-1 | reverse complement strand
GCAGGCATCACCTCGTGCAGGCATCACCTCGTGCAGGCATCACCTCGTGCAGGCATCACCTCGTGCAGGGCATCACCTCGTGCAGGCATCACCTCGTGCAGGCATCACCTCGTGCAGGCATCACCTCGTGCAGGCATCACCTCGTGCAGGCATCACCTCGTGCAGGCATCACCTCGTGCAGGCATCACCTCGTGCAGGCATCACCTCGTGCAGGCATCACCTCGTGCAGGCATCACCTCGTGCAGGCATCACCTCGTGCAGGCATCACCTCGTGCAGGGCATCACCTCGTGCAGGCATCACCTCGTGCAGGCATCACCTCGTGCAGGCATCAACCTCGTGCAGGCATCACCTCGTGCAGGCATCACCTCGTGCAGGCATCACCTCGTGCAGGCATCACCTCGTGCAGGCATCACCTCGTGCAGGCATCACCTCGTGCAGGCATCACCTCGTGCAGGCATCACCTCGTGCAGGCATCACCTCGTGCAGGCATCACCTCGTGCAGGCATCACCTCGTGCAGGCATCACCTCGTGCAGGCATCACCTCGTGCAGGCATCAACCTCGTGCAGGCATCACCTCGTGCAGGCATCACCTCGTGCAGGCATCACCTCGTGCAGGCATCACCTCGTGGCAGGCATCACCTCGTGCAGGCATCACCTCGTGCATGCATCACCTCGTGCAGGCATCACCTCGTGCAGGCATCACCTCGTGCAGGCATCACCTCGTGCAGGCATCACCTCGTGCAGGCATCACCTCGTGCAGGCATCACCTCGTGCAGGCATCACCTCGTGCAGGCATCACCTCGTGCAGGCATCACCTCGTGCAGGCATCACCCTCGTGCAGGCATCCACCTCGTGCAGGCATCACCTCGTGCAGGCATCACCTCGTGCAGGCATCACCTCGTGCAGGCATCACCTCGTGCAGGCATCACCTCGTGCAGGCATCACCTCGTGCAGGCATCACCTCGTGCAGGCATCACCTCGTGCAGGCATCCATCGTGCAGGCCATACCCGTGCAGGCATCAACCTCGTGCAGGCATCACCTCAGTGCAGGCATCACCTCGTGCAGGCATCACCTCGTGCAGGCATCACCTCGTGCAGGCATCACCTCGTGCAGGCATCACCTCGTGCAGGCATCACCTCGTGCAGGCATCACCTCGTGCAGGCATCACCTCGTGCAGGCATCACCTCGTGCAGGCATCACCTCGTGCAGGCATCACCTCGTGCAGGCATCACCTCGTGCAGGCATCACCCTCGTGCAGGCATCACCTCGTGCAGGCATCACCTCGTGCAGGCATCACCTCGTGCAGGCATCACCTCGTGCAGGCATCACCTCGTGCAGGCATCACCTCGTGCAGGCAATCACCTCGTGCAGGCATCACCTCGTGCAGGCATCACCTCGTGCAGGCATCACCTCGTGCAGGCATCACCTCGTGCAGGCATCACCTCGTGCAGGCATCACCTCGTGCAGGCATCACCTCGTGCATGCATCACCTCGTGCAGGCATCACCTCGTGCAGGGCATCACCTCGTGCAGGCATCACCTCGTGCAGGCATCACCTCGTGCAGGCATCACCTCGTGCAGGCATCACCTCGTGCAGGCATCACCTCGTGCAGGCATCACCTCGTGCAGGCATCACCTCGTGCAGGCATCACCTCGTGCAGGCATCACCTCGTGCAGGCATCACCTCGTGCAGGCATCACCTCGTGCAGGCATCACCTCGTGCAGGCATCACCTCGTGCAGGCATCACCTCGTGCAGGCATCACCTCGTGCAGGCATCACCTCGTGCAGGCATCACCTCGTGCAGGCATCACCTCGTGCAGCATCACCTCGTGCAGGCATCACCTCGTGCAGGCATCACCTCGTGCAGGCATCACCTCGTGCAGGCATCACCTCGTGCAGGCATCACCTCGTGCAGGCATCACCTCGTGCAGGCATCACCTCGTGCAGGCATCACCTCGTGCAGGCATCACCTCGTGCAGGCATCACCTCGTGCAGGCATCACCTCGTGCAGGCATCACCTCGTGCAGGCATCACCTCGTGCAGGCATCACCTCGTGCAGGCATCACCTCGTGCAGGCATCACCTCGTGCAGGCATCACCTCGTGCAGGCATCACCTCGTGCAGGCATCACCTCGTGCAGGCATCACCTCGTGCAGGCATCACCTCGTGCAGGCATCACCTCGTGCAGGCATCACCTCGTGCAGCATCACCTCGTGCAGGCATCACCTCGTGCAGGCATCACCTCGTGCAGGCATCACCTCGTGCAGGCATCACCTCGTGCAGGCATCACCTCGTGCAGCATCACCTCGTGCAGGCATCACCTCGTGCAGGCATCACCTCTGTGCAGGCATCACCTCGTGCAGGCATCACCTCGTGCAGGCATCACCTCGTGCAGGCATCACCTCGTGCAGGCATCACCTCGTGCAGGCATCACCTCGTGCAGGGCATCACCTCGTGCAGGCATCACCTCGTGCAGGCATCACCTCGTGCAGGCATCACCTCGTGCAGGCATCACCTCGTGCAGGCATCACCTCGTGCAGGCTCACCTCGTGCAGGCATCACCTCGTGCAGGCATTCACCTCGTGCAGGCATCACCTCTGTGCAGGCATCACCTCGTGCAGGCATCACCTCGTGCAGGATCACCTCGTGCAGGCATCACCTCGTGCAGGCATCACCTCGTGCAGGCATCACCTCGTGCAGGCATCACCTCGTGCAGGCATCACCTCGTGCAGGCATCACCTCGTGCAGGCATCACCTCGTGCAGGCATCACCTCGTGCAGGCATCACCTCGTGCAGGCATCACCTCGTGCAGGCATCACCTCGTGCAGGCATCACCTCGTGCAGGCATCACCTCGTGCAGGCATCACCTCGTGCAGGCATCACCTCGTGCAGGCATCACCTCGTGCAGGCATCACCTCGTGCAGGCATCACCTCGTGCAGGCATCACCTCGTGCAGGCATCACCTCGTGCAGGCATCACCTCGTGCAGGCATCACCTCGTGCAGGCATCACCTCGTGCAGGCATCACCTCGTGCAGGCATCACCTCGTGCAGGCATCACCTCGTGCAGGCATCACCTCGTGCAGGCATCACCTCGTGCAGGCATCACCTCGTGCAGGCATCACCTCGTGCAGGCATCACCTCGTGCAGGCATCACCTCGTGCAGGCAGCATCACCTGGTGCAGCGGCTTCACCTGGTGCAGGCATCACCAGGTGCATGCATCACCTCGTGCAGGCATCACCTCGTGCAGGCATCACCTCGTGCAGACATCACCTCGTGCAGGCAGCATCACCTGGTGCAGCGGCTTCACCTGGTGCAGGCATCACCAGGTGCATGCATCACCTGGTGCAGGCATCACCAGGTGCAGGCATCACCTGGTGCAGGCATCACCTGGTGCAGGCATCACCTGGTGCAGGCATCACCTGGTGCGGGCATCACCTGGTGCGGGCATCACCAGGTGCAGGCATCACCTGGTGCAGGCATCACCTGGTGCAGGCATCACCTGGTGCAGGCATCACCTGGTGCGGGCATCACCTGGTGCGGGCATCACCTGGTGCAGGCATCACCTGGTGCAGGCATCACCTGGTGCGGGCATCACCTGGTGCAGGCATCACCTGGTGCAGGCATCACCTGGTGCGGGCATCACCTGGTGCAGGCATCACCTGGTGCAGCGGCGTCAAGTCAGGGAAGCTGAACACGAAGATTTTGTGCTCCAGCACAACAACGATGCGGTCCCTCCTCAGCCGCACGCCCCTCACTTCGCTGCGAAAGGCCAGCTCGCCAACGCACCGGCTCTCCTTGTCGTCCCATATTATCACCTGAAGAGGGTGAACACGGGGGGAGGGAGGAGGGGATGGGAGAATGGGGGGGAGACAGGACAGAGAGGGAACAACACACGAAGAAAGAGAAGGGATCATTCACCCACTGAAGTGTCAAAGCACCATCTGTTGACAAAGGTCGTCGGGTGAGGTTAGCAGGCGGAAATGGAGAGGAATGACAAAAGAAGAGCAAGAATCGTAACGATGCACCAGGTGTGACTGACGTCCCATTTCCCCATGCCTTTTCTCACTCCGTCTACGCTCACCTCCCCTCTTACCTCCCCTCACCTCCCACGTCACCTCCCCCCACCTCCCTTCACCTCCCTTCCCCCTTTCACCTCCCTTCCCCCCCTCACCTCCCTTCCCCTCCTCACCTCCCTTCCTCCCCTCACCTCAATTCCTCCCCTCACCTCCCTTCCCCCTCTCACCTCCCTTCCCCCCCTCACCTCCCTTCCCCCCCTCACCTCCCTTCCCCTCCTCACCTCCCTTCCTCCCCTCACCTCAATTCCTCCCCTCACCTCCCTTCCCCCTCTCACCTCCCTTCCCCCCCTCACCTCCCTTCCCCCCCTCACCTCCCTTCCTCCCCTCACCTCCCTTCCACACCTCACCTCCCTTCCACACCTCACCTCAATTCCCCCCCTCACCTCCCTTCCCCCCCTCACCTCCCTTCCCCTCCTCACCTCCCTTCCACCCCTCACCTCCCTTCCACCCCTCACCTCCCTTCCACCCCTCACCTCCCTTCCACCCCTCACCTCCCTTCCACACCTCACCTCCCTTCCTCCCCTGCCGCACCTTCTTCCCCTTCATCAGGTGCCCGAATCTCCTCACCCCTCTCTTCTCTGCGCCGCACCTTGTTGGGCGGGTAGCACGGGTTGGGACCGCCGCCCACGAGCGCGAATAGGTGGCAGCAAGACAGCATCTCCACCATGCCCGCGCCGTGCCCCTCAAACTCGCGCCGCTGAATCGTCTCCTTCAGCGGGTCGCACCAGAACACGCGAAAGCCACCGTGCGTCGCGCACGTGAAGCACGTGGAGTCCTGGTTGAACCGCACCGGCGGGTGTTGGGGCAGCGGGGCCGCGGTGGCGGGCGCGGAGTCAGCGCCCGCGGAGTCTCTGTCGGCGGAAAGTTCCGCGTCCCTTTTCTTTACCTGCTGAGACGCCAAGAAAATCGAGATAGGATCCGTCGGCTCGAATTCCCCTCCGCCAACGAGTTTAAGGGTCTGGGCGCTAAGCATGACGGCGACAATCCTGAGGCCTGACTCGCTATGTCTGAAAGCCTCGAGGGTGGACGAGAAACAGAGGCACCTGTGCGAGCCGCGTCACGACAGACGACAGATTCCTCAGCCGTAGCAAAAGGCGGCTAATATGGACGGTGACAAGGGTGAAATACGCCGAGAGGAGCAGCGAGAGCGGCGAATAAAGCTGTGTGAAGCGGGCGAAAGAAGCGGTGGGAGCAGGCAAGCAGGGAGACCATGGCGGAGAGGCAAATTCGGTTGTGATGTCGGGCCAGTCTCCCAACCCCGTCGGTCGAGGGAGCGACGTTGGGGCCGAGCCGTCGTCCCAAGCAAACTCGAACAACATCGAGAATTCCATTGGGACAGGCTTGGGCATGGAGTTGTCCGACCGTGCTGCTCACTCTTGGCTGCCAGGCTCCTAAAAATACATCTCGGCTTATTCTCGATAATTTCACACCCCTTAAGCGCACACCCTGGGGTAATTACTCTTGGTTAAACGTTAAAGTTGGGTAGCAAGCAACGATTGTAGACTTTCGGAGGAGGGAGTCTCGCAACCTGCTCGCGAATGGAAGAAAAGAAACCAGAGTTCCAAGGGCAGCCATCCACCCCTACTACTCACTCGGAAAATTAAGTGCGAGGCTCGATAACTACCCTCGTCAATCTTTGGGTGTCCGTCACATCGAGCCAGAAAACGTACAGGGTACCTTCGAAATAGGGGGTAGGGGGTGTGCAATTATCGAGAATAGGGTGTTATTGAAGACTTCACGACAGGTGTCGCAGCTGTGTGTGCTGTGCATGCGAGGGGGGACACCACGCAATGTACTCTGTCAAAAGCGTCTGGTTTGGAAGCAACTCGTCTGATCTACAATGATTGGTTTCAAAACACCTCGAAAAAAAACAGAGAAAAAAAAAACAGCGAAACACCTCGTCACCCTCAAAGTGCATTTTCATGATGCTAAAAAGCTATCCATCACGCACAAACTGTGTTTCCCCTCCCCATTCACGTATAATACATGGTTTGAAAAACAAAATCCCCTCGTGCGCAACATGTGTTTTCATGATGGCAAAAAAGGGAAGGACAAGGCAGTTTTTAGGGATGCGGTTTCAGAAGCGGACCCGGACGGGGAGAATGCTGGTGCTGAAGAAGACGAAGAGATAGCGGATGACGGCGCAGGGATATCAGATGCTGTGCGGCTGTTGAATGATGAAGACGATGGCTTAAAGCCCGAGTCCCAAGTTGCAAGCCGCGGGCATCAAGATTACTAATCTTGATGACCTACGTGTTGCAGTGGGACACTTTCTACAAATCTCAATAGTGAACTTGAAGAACCGTGTTGTGCAATTTGGGACTTCAGCACAAAAGACAAGCACAAACGAAGACACGAATGCTAGAAACACCTCTCCAGTCCAAGTGCACTGCCATCAAGATTAATAATCTTGTGCAACTTGGGACTCAGGCTCTGATGAAGAGGTGGAGGAGTTGTCGAAGGGGGTGATTGCGTCGCGCTCCCGGTTCCCGATCACGCTTCTGGTACCTGAGGATTTCCTGCACGAAGTATCGCGCACGCGGCTGACCATCAAGTCCCTGCTCGTAATGTGGAAGACCGAGTTGTCGGATGAGGCTCTGGTTACCACGACATACCAGAAGTTGTCGTCGGCGTTCCTGTCAAAGAAGCTTTATGGTCGCATGCAAGTCATTTTTGATAAAGCATCAGATGCTAACTTTGTGTGGCGTAACCAGGTCGAGCATAAATGCAAGGATGGGGTCTACGTTACCTTTGACTGGCAGTATCCAGAAGATGTCGCTTATGCCAGGCAGAAGGCGACTAACCCCGAAGTCATTGAACTTTTCTTCAAAGCGGTTCCCGCTGAAATTTCGCCTGCGATGCTGCAAGGGGTGTTGATGGCACCACTTAAGAAGAAAAAGAAGTCGGTTTTCAAGGAGGGGTTATGCTTCTACCGTGCCGTTAACCCGGTTACTCGTCTTGACACGGACCGTGTCAAGGGCCTGGTGATTGCTCACGAGGGGGACATTTATCGCTGGAAGCATTACATTGAGAACCCCCTTAACAGCGACGAGACGAACCTGATTTACTACCCGGCTCTGAAGTGCAGCCTATGTGGAGGTGTTCACTCGATCCACAACCACAATGATTTCGTCGTCGAATGGCAGAACAACATCACTAAGTGGAACCTTACTGTTGGGAGGGTCCATGAGTTGAATGGTAGCTGTGCCGTTTTTGCTGATGCCGCTCTTACCTTCGACGTTTCTCCGTTTTACCTTTTCACTGCTTCCCGAATTCTCACGCTTGTCCTCCGCAACTGCCGCGACCACTACCTCAGATACGACCAAGATTATCCTCAAGGACCCGGCCCTGGTTCTTATTTTTACCAGTGGCAATCGGGAGGAGCGGGTTTGTCTCCAGGAAAGCTGCGAGAAGGCTCACGGATCCTCTTTCGAGCAAGCCGCGCATCATGCTCTTTCACAGCGTCACCGTCACGGTGCTCCGAAGGGTGGAGAGCAGCTGCGGGTGATGAAGGGGAAGATCAACCTCAAAACGTTGATGAAGGATTGCGGCTTGTGACGTGGAGGAGGGGGAACTCAGACGGAGATTGCGTAGTGCCAGTAGGGTCCATCGTGCCTGTATTTGCATATTATAAAACCGTCGTCGGTGTCTCACTCAGCCCGTGGATGCTTGGGGCTTCTTCGCAATTTCCCAATGAATAAAGCCTCTTACTTGACCATACGCGAGCTCAACGTCAACGGGCTCGGAAGTAGAGGGAAGAAGAAACATCTCAAGGCATGGATTAAAAAACCTCCTGACATTCTCGTGTTGGTAGATACTCGCATCGGTGCTGCCCACGATTTCTGGAAGGAGCTTAAGGCTCCCCATTGTCACGCGATCGGACCTGCGGGGAAGGCAGGGGGGGTGGCTATCATCAGTTTCAATAAAGCTCTCACATTTTCTAACATCGTTGCTCACTGCTCAGGCCGGTTGCTCCAGGCAGATGTCCAGTGGGACTCCTTTTGTTGCACGGTGCTAGCGACGTACTTTCCAGCGAAGGCCTGCAGTCGCCGTCCGTTTTTTTTTAGCGCACTCCGGCCGTTCCTAGCATACTCCGCCGGAAAATCGAACTTCCTGCTCATTGGGGATTTGAATCTGGTAGAAGACCCCCTGCTCGGCAGATCATCAGCAGCGGGTTCGGCGGGTGAAAATGACAGGCTTATGCAGATCTGCTCGGCGCACTGCCTCACGGATGCTTACCGATGGGTGAACCCAGTGCTGAGGGGGTTCACCTTTTTCGAAGACCATCTCGTGTATTGATCGTGCACTGTTCTCGGCGTCCATGTTGCTGCAGCTCCATGACGCGTCTCACTGTCGTCCGTTGAAGGGGCTCTCCGATCACTGGTTCGGCGTGAAAGTGCCCCTGAAAGTCAACCTCTACCTGTGCATGGGGCCGGTATCTGGAGATGCAAGGCGGCGAAGATTGGTAAACCAGGGGTTGCGAAAGCTGTCGCTGCTGTCCGGGAGAAGCACGAAGCGGAAGGGTCGGGGGATTTCGGTCTTCTCATGCGGAGGATGAATGCGGTGCTGTGAAGATACTCAATGGAGGAAAGGTGCGGGAAATGGCCAAGGATTACCATGCTATTCCTGACGTCTGCGGCGAGCGGGAGAGCGTTTAGCCAGGGACGAAACATAGTGACGTGGCACAGGCACCGGTTGAGCGTCGGTCGAGTGCGCGCGGCCATGTGGATCGAGACACGGATGACGCTGAACCCTGGCCGGATGCTCATTGGCCCTGGGGCGATGGCGGTTTTGCATGAACTAAGTGTGGAGGGCGAGGACGAGGGGATCTGACCCTATTTTAACATACATGATATATTTATTACTTGCATGCCTTGCCTTGACACCTTCATTCTATTCCCCCCCCTCCCCTCCCCCCCCCCTCTCCCAACACCAGTCATTGCATGTGGTTATGCAGCGTTGTCCATGTGACTTTGGTAATACTGTTCTCAGTATGATTAGTAGGCCAAACTTATTTTCCAGTTTAACACAATATGTTGCATGTACACTTGGGAAAAAAAACCATGTATGCTACCTAAAAACCCCTCAGGTACATACGGGTCATTGATACACGCCCCGTGTATGGGTTGACCTGACCCGCCACGGGTCACAATTGACCCGTACATGTATAGACGGTACAGGTCACTAAAATAGCCAGGCCAGCCACCTACGGGTCGACCCCACCCGACCCATTGCCCATGTCTACTTAGTAGACGGCACGCCACTGGCAATACGGGAAAATGTGGAGATGGTGAAGATTCGCTGCGGGGGAATGTTTGGATTTTCACAGGATATGCTCGCAACAACGCTGGATGGGACCAACATTTTTCTAGGACGTGATTGGCTGCGACGGTACTGTCAGAATCCCAGCCACTAGACCACTGTCAGAATCCCAGTAAACTAAGAAAGCAATTAGATTACTTGATAAATTTTTAATCCGACCGAGTTCGTCGCCGTTCACACCGAAGAAGGATGGAGGTTTTCGCATGTGCATCGATTACCGCTCTGAACAGGGTAAAAGTCAAGCCACGATATCTCATCCCCCCCACCAACGAATTGATCGACCAACTACGAATAGCAAGGGTTTTTTTCATTTATGCGGCGATTACCACCAGATTCGAGTCGAAACGACAAGCTGCGCCAAAACATCATTTATGACTAGGTACGGGTCATTCGAGTACAAGGTAATGCCGTTTGGGCTGACCAATGCGCCGGCGACATTTCAGATTACGATGAACGAGGCGTTTAGGCCGTTTTTAGATAAATGCGTCATGATTTACCTTGACGATATCATGGTTTACAGCCGTGACAAACAGCAGCACTTAGCCAACTTGGAAGTTGTGTTGAAGATATAAGACGAGCATCGGCTACTGACGACGTGTTCCAAGTGCTAGTGTTTTTAGGACCTCTTAAAGTTTATGGGGCACGTCATCTCGGAAGCAGGGGTTGAAATAGGCAAAAAAAATATGGATCCCGTCAAAGCGTGGCACCCCCCGACAAATATTACGGAGCTGCAGAGTTTTTTGGGTTTTGTTCGTCCCCGACATGGCACGGTTAACAGCCTCGCTGACGGATTTATTGCGGAAAAGGGTCGCTTTTATATGGGGGAAGAAAAAACATGCTGCCTTCTCTGCCCTAAAAATTGTACTGTGCTCACCGCATGTCCTACGCATCGGCAACGACCTTCAGCCCAACGCATACGAGTCACGAAAGCTGCATCTGCCCGAGAAAACTTACCCAATATACGACTGCGAAATGCTCGCGATCATGCATGCGTTCAATGTGTGGCGCTACTATATGACTGGCGTAGACGTGACAATAAGGACAGACCACCGTTCACTACAGTACCTCAGCGCGCAACCCCACCTCAACCCACGTCAAAACCGATGGCTCGATTACCTCGAGTCGAATTTCCACTACACGGTCACCTACAAAATGTCAGAATAAGGAAACAGTAATGATTGACTAAAGCAGGATGAGTGGTACAAGTAGCAACCCTAACAAAGGGTTGTACCCCATAGGGAGTGACCCACTACAGCCTAACATCACTAACATGATATAAACATGTTTTGACACACCCCCATAGGCAAAGTGGGGGACAACAAGGGGTCACAAGGCCAGTCAAGAGAAGAAGCAAAGCAAAACAAAGCTCAGGGTGGATCCCAAGATCACCACGCATTCTGAGCACAAGCAAGCGGCCACAAGGCCAGTTCACATGCTGAGTTTATAATAGCAAGAGCAGTACACTGATCACAACCTAGCAAGTGTAAGCATGCAGGTATACTCATATATATCAGTGTACAACAAGTGCAAGATCAAAAGACAAGCAAGTGAGGCAGAGTGGGCACAAGCCCAAGAGCAGTGCATAAACGCTTGTGATCACTAGACCCAAGGGCCTTGGTGAAGACATCAGCAGTGTTGGCCCGTGTGGCCACGTAAGCAAGACGAAGCTCACCACGCTGCTGCAGCTCTCGCGTGAGGAAGTAACGGAGAGCAATGTGCTTTGTTATGTGCTCCAGTCTCTGGTCCTGACACAAGGCAATCATGGCCTTGTTGTCGACGTACAGAACTGGAGGAGAACGAGGCCGCTCACCCAAGTCGGTCAGCAGGTAGGTCAGCCAGCGGAGCTCCTGTGCAGCCATAGCCCTAGCGTAGATATCGGCCTCACAGCTGGAACTAAGTACAGAAGAAGAGCGAGTGGACCTCCACGAGACAGAACCAGTGCCGAGGCTGAAACTGTACCCCTCTGTCGACCGGTGAGTAGTCTGGTCGTCAGCCCAAGAAGCGTCTGAGTGACCGGTGAGAACAACTGAACCCGGTCCTCCAAGCACGAGCCCCATGCCCGATGTACTGCATAAGTAACGCAATACCCTCTTCGCAGCATCCCAGTTCATCTTTCGATGCCTACCGGGAGCCACGTAGCGAGCCAGAAGGCTGAGAGGGTACGCGAGGTCAGGTCGTGTGCACGTCATCAGGTACAAGAGGCAACCCACAAGCTCTGGGTACGGACCACTCGGCTCTACGGACTCGTCCGAAGGTGGAGCTGAGAGCGAGTGGCCGGTAGACAGAGGAGTGGGCTGTGGCGAGGACCACGTGAAGTCGAAGCGCTGAAGGACCTGCTGCACCATGTGTGACTGAGTGAGGGTGATGGTGCGGCGTGCTCTGTCCCGGGTGATCTGCAAGCCAAGATAGCTCCGCAGCTCACCCAGGTCAGTGCAAGTGTGTCTCTCCTGTAGCTCCGCCTTCTCCAAGGCCAGAGCCTCAATGTCAGCAGTAGCAAAAACCAAGTCGTCGACGTACACGAGGATGTAGAACGCCGGCAGAGTAGTGTCAGTGCGCAGAAAAAACGAAGGGTCAGCAGTCGAGGGAGCGAAGCCAAGAGCCGCAAGTGTAGTCCTCAGTGTGTCGTGCCACTCACGGGGTGCCTGTCGGAGGCCGTAGACTGGTCGCCGATGACTCCACTGGGTGCCCTCAGGAAGCGACCCAGTGAAGCCACGTGGACGGCGCAACCAGATAGCCTCGTGAAGCCCCTGCAAGAAGGCTGTCGAGAAGTCGAGGGAGTGCAGCTCGTAGCCGCGCTGTGCTGCAACGTGCAGTAGCACCTGAATAGTGGTCATCTTCGGGGTGGGGGAGAAGGTCTGGAAAAATTCAACCCCCTCACGCTGACTGAAGCCTCGTGCAACGTAACGCGCCTTGAAGACAGGCGGAGAACCCGGCGGCCGCTTCACCCTGAAAATCCACATGCCATCGACTATGTTCGCCCCAGGTGGGGGAACCTCGTCGACGTAGGTGCCTGTGGACTTCCAAGAAGCCATCTCTGCGTCCATGGCTATCTGCCACTGAGAGGAGTACGCCCCCGTGATCGCCTCTGCGTAAGTGCGCGGGGTCGGGATGTCCAGTGCATCCGGGTCTCCCTCAGGGCAGAGTATCGTGGACGCGAGATGAGGTGCAGCTGTCGCTAGGCACTCCAGCTCAAACTGCCTGTCCTCAAGAACGTCACAGCCAAGGGCAAGCTCACCCCCGACGGACGGAGGACAGGAAGAGTAAAAAACAAGACTGGCAGCGTAGTCAAGGCGGCACAAAGCAGCAAAGTCAACAAGCTCAGCAACTAAGGCAGACGTAGCAGCTGACTCAAAGGAAGGGTCAGTCACAACTGTGGCAAGAAGACGAGTGACAGTCCGACTGGCAGCACGGACAAGGTCTGACTCAGGGTCAGGAACGTGAGGAAGAGAAGACGCAGGAGGAGACGGCAGGACAACACGATGTGGAACAGAGGAAGGACGAAGTGCCATACGGTGAGTGCCTGGCACAGCTTGAGCACGAGGACGGACAACACGACGACCGCGAACAGGAGTGGAAGCACGAGTCTCAGGCTCACTACGCTCAGGAGTGGAAGCACGAGTATCAGGCTCACGACGCGCAGTTAGGGATGCAGTCACCTCAGTGTGAGGAGCAGGAGCAGGCAGCGGGGAGCCAGGCAGTAGTTGTGGCTGAGACTGGTCAGTCGGTGGGAACAGTAACGGGGGAGTAGTACCAGGTACCGGGAACTCAGTAGCAGCAGGTGGGAGACTGAGAAGGCGACAAAGCGCAGACGGCTGCGGCTGAGTAGTCACACCCCCAGAACCTCCAGCTCCAGTAGCAACAGCACCCCCAGAACCAGTGCCTCTAGCTCCAGTAGCAACAGCACCCCCAGAACCAGTGCCTCCAGCTCCACCACCGGGACTGCCCCAACGAACAGCCCACTCGCGAAGCTGCAGCGGCGAGAGCGACTCCTGCCGACTAGCACCACCAACTCCAGGACCTCCAACAGCACCTCCAGTAGTACCTCCGGTGCCAGCACCTCCAGCACCTCCAGCAGTACCTGCGCCTCCAGCACCTCCAGTAGTACCTCCGGTGCCAGCACCTCCAGCACCTCCAGCAGTACCTGCGCCTCCAGCACCTCCAGCAGCGCCTGTGCCTCTAGTACCAGGATCACCAGCACCAGCACCTCCAGGGCTAGCACCTCCAGAACCTGAACCTCCAGCACCTCCAGCAGCGCCTGTGCCTCTAGTACCCGGAACACCAGCACTAGCACCTCCAGGGCTAGCGCCTCCAGATCCTGCAGCTCCAGCACGTCCAGCGCCACCACCAGGACTGCCCCAACGGACAGCCCACTCGCGAAGCCGCTCCGGCGAGAGAGACGCCTGGCGACGTGAGCCAGGATTACCCGCAGAAGCACCCACAGTAGCAGCACCTCCAGTACCTCCAGCTCCAGGAGAGCGAGCACGGGTAGCTCCACCACCAGGGCTGCCCGACTGTACAGCCCACTCGCGAAGCCGCTCCGGCGAGAGAGTCGCCCGCCGACGTGCACCAGTGCCACCAGTACGAGCAACCCTAGTACCACCAGTATCAGAACCTCCAGCTCCAGCAGTGGCAGTACCTCCAGCTCCAGTAGTCCCAGCACCTCCAGCTCTAAGACGGCTAGCTCCACCACCAGGGCTGCAACACTGGACAGCCCACTCGCGTAGCCGCTCCGGCGAGAGAGCCTCCTGCCGACTCGTAGCAGCACCACCAGCACCAGTACCTCCAGTACCTCCTGTACCTAGAGGACACTCAGCACCCCCAGAACCAGCACCCCCAGTGGTACCACCTCCTGCAGCACCAGAGTCCACAGCGACAGGCTGCAGCGGCGGTGAAGACGGTCGAGACGGAAAACCCAGGAGGGACAGCCAAGCGTGCAGAGCGGCGAGGGGTCACTGTGGCAGCAGAAGTCGGGTCACCCTCCTCAGCTGGGCCAGAGGTGTCTACAGAGACCTCCAAAGGCTCAACCAAGGGGGGTGGGTCTACCTGAGACACACCTGAGGGAGCGGGACCGTGAGGAGGGAGGGGGGCTACCGGGGGGGGGGTCGTCCACCAGGGTGAGAGGCGGGAGGGGTACCGGGGAACTGCGGTGGGGGTGAAGACGGTAGAAGCAGACGGACTCGTCAAAGGTGACGTCGCGGGAGGACAGCACACGACGAGAGCCCGGGTGGTAAAACTGCCAGGACGGTGCGTCGGTGGGAAAGCCAAGGAACACACACTGAAGAGTGCGTGGAGAGAGCTTGCCCGCAGGCAAATCGCGGACAAGAGAGAGGGAACCCCTGACCCTAAACGCCGACGCATCACCAACCTCGCCCATCCACATCAAAATGGGGGAGGTCTCCGGGTGGGAGACACGGGGCCAGAGGTTGAGCTGCTCAGCGGTGTATCGGACAGCAAACGGCCACCAAAAATGGGGAGCAGCCACATGGATCATGGAGGTGCGAGCAACCTCCATGACAAGACCAATGCGGCGCTCGGCAATCCCATTCTGCTGAGGAGAGGCCGGAAGCGTGTACGACTGGACGATGCCCTCAGCACCACAGAAGTCCTCAAGGAGGTGGGAGCAAAATTCACCACCTCGGTGAGAGTGCAGCCGCAGGACAGGGAGGTCCTGCTGGAACCGAGCGCGAAGCTGGAGACGGACAGCGCGGATCCAGCGGATCAAGACACCGCGGACATCCGCCTTACTCTACAAGGGGAAGACCGTGGTGTAGCGCGTGTAGTCGTCGACAACCAGCAGAAAGTAGCGCTCGCCACCCTGTCCAGTGACGCGGGCGGGGCCCCACACGTCCATGTGCAGGGTCTGCAGAGGAGCAGTGGTAGGAGGAAACGAGGAGGAGTGAGGAGCGGCGCGCTGCCACCCCTCGACGCAGGGAAGGCGGGGCGGTGCAAGCGACCTCGGGAGCAGGGGCAGGGACCTGGGGAGACCAGACACAAGGAGACGGGAGTGCATGCCACGCAGGCGTGGCAAGGAGGGGTGGCCAAGACGGTGGTGCGAGAGGAGAGTCTGGTGCGTGAGGAGACGACACGAACAAGACGAGGCGACCTCAACCGACGCAGCTACCTGACCTGACTCAGCTACCAGTGCAGACTCAGTGGTCAGTGTCTACAGGCCAGACCCAGGCCTCCGAGTGAACGTGGCGAGGTGCTCACTAGTGCGCGAGTCTGTACAGATCGCCACTAGCTCGCCTCCAGGCTGGGTGACAGTGACCCACTGGTCCTGGAGGACAGAGGTAGCCACCAATTTCTTAGCGAACGAGGGGAGGTGGAGACCTGTGAGGAGGGTGGAAGGGGTCGCCGGACAAGGGAGAACAGTGGCGCCACGCGCGACTACCGGGCCCCCAGAGGTGTCGGCCAGTGTGACAGGGACAGGGACTGTGAGCGGTGTGACTGTGGTGCTGTCGCGGAAGAAGCAACGAGACGCGCCTGAGTCGAGAGTAAAGGTGTGCAAGGCCTCCTCAGGCTCTGTCTCTGCGCTAGCTGAGTCACACGCACAAAGACTAGTAGCCTCTACGCCAACAGGTGCCTCTACACCCCCAGTACGAGTACCCCGAAACCCTCCGCCACCGGGGCTGCCCCACCGGACAGCCCACTCACGAAGCTGCTGCGGGGAGAGAGTCTCGAGCGGACGCTGCTGCTGCTGCTGTCCAACCCCAGAACCTCCGCGTCTACTAGTGGAACTACCAGCAGGAGTAGACTCACAGGTACCTCCAGTAGTAGCACCCCACCGGACAGCCCACTCACGGGCGCTGCTGTGGCAAAAGCGGCTGCTGCCGACGAGCACGGCTAACTCCGCCACCGGGACTGCCCCACCAGATAGCCCACTCGCGAAGCTGCTGCGGCGAGAGAGACTCCTGCACACTCGGCCGCCGCTGACGTAGGACAGTGGTAGTGGCCATGGCAGGCAGTGGCAGCTAGTAGCAGCAGCTGCATAGCAGCAGTAGCACAGGCGGCAGTAGCAGCGTAGTAGCACTCGAGGCAAGGCGGCACTAGCGCGGGCTAGGGCAGCGCGGGGCAGCGCACTCGGGTGGCAGCAACACCTAGGGCGGTAGCAGCAGGCGGTAGCACCTAGGGCGGCAGCAGCGGGCGGCAGCACCTAGGGCAGTAGCAGGCAGTAGCTCCTAGGGCAGCAGCACCTAGGGTTTTTTTTTTTTTTTTTTTTTTTTTTTTTTTTTTAGGGTTTAGCAGGGCGCGCTGGGCGCTGGGCAGCAGGGCGCGCTAGCGCGCTGGGCAGCAGGGCGCGCTGGGCAGCGGGGCGCGCTGGCGCGCTGGGCAGCGAGGCGCGCTAGCGTGCTGGCGCGTAGGGGAGCGGGGCGTGCTGGCGCGCTGGGCAGCGGGGCGCGCTGGCGCGTCGGGCAGCGGGGCGCGCTGGCGCGTCGGGCAGCGGGACGCGCTGGCGCGTCGGGCAGCGGGGCGCGCTGGCGCGCCGGGCAGCGGGGCGCGCTGGCGCGCTGGGCAGCAGGGCGCGCTGGCGCGTTGGGCAGCGTGGCGCGCTGGCGTGCTGGGCAGCAGGGCGCGCTGGCGCTGTGGGCAGCAGGGTGCGCGTGCAGAGCGCGCGGGCAGGCAGGGCGGCGCAGCTGCAGGCAGAGCGCGCGCGAACAGGGCGGCGCTCAGGCAGGGCAGCAGAGCGCTCAGTAGCAGGGCAGCTGGGCGTGTGCGGGCAGGGGAGTAAGGCGCGCGCTGGCGCTATGCAGCAGGGCAGGAAAAAAAAGTTTCAAGTCTGGGCAGGGCGGAACGTTCGGTGGACCCTAAGGAACGTACCTACTCTAATACCATGTCAGAATTAGGAAACAGTAATGATTGACTAAAGCAGGATGAGTGGTACTAGTAGCAACCCTAACAAAGGGTTGTACCCCATAGGGAGTGACCCACTACAGCCTAACATCACTAACATGATATAAACATGTTTTGACACAAAAATGTGCCTCCAACATCGCCGACACACTAACCCGCCAATTTGCCCAAATCCACGCGATACTACTCTCCCAGACCAGCCCACTGCTCACTGGCCTATTTACCCACGGCTACCGGACAGACCCGTTCTGCAATAGGGGCAACTCGCAGCAGTTCGAAGCAGCACGAAGGGTGTATTACGTAAAATCCGGCGCCGATCGCATCTGGGTATCAGCCTACATCCTATTGCGGAAATTATTGCTACAGTCGGCACATGACCAGATTACTGTAGAACATTTTAAGGTCGAAAAAACACGACAGCAGCTGCAGCGGTATTACTACTGGCCCGAAATGGTGACCGACGTCCAACGACGCATGGCATCGTGTCCCACCTGCCAGCTCATGAAATCACCACGGCAGCGACCGGCAGTGCACTTGCAACCGATACCACCCCTGGAGCATGCTTGGTAGCATGGTTTTCGGCTGGGGCGAGTGGGAGTGACGCGATCCTCGTTGTCGTCGACCGGCTAACGAAAATGGCACACTTCGCAGTCTGCAGTAAGTCAATTTCAGCCGAAGAAATAGCCCGGCTCTTCATCGCCACCATCGTTCGACCGCACAGGAAACCCGCGGCGATCATCAGCAACCGCAACACGAAATTCACTAGCAACTTCAGGCGGAACCTGTTGCAGCAGTTCGGTACACAACTACAGTTCAGTTCATCATACCACTTTGAAACCGACGGTCAAACGGAGCGGACCAATCAAACCATGGAGCAGTTAATCCGAGCCACGTGCGACAACCCGGCAACTTGAGAGTAGTAGTTGCCAGTCATCGAATTCGCGTACAACAACTCCACGTCAGCAACCACGCAACAGTCGCTGTTCTACCTCAACTACGGACAGAACCCAACAGTGCACATGACGCCGAATTCCAACCACCCAGTTCCACGTGCACAGCAATTCGCCGAAATTTTACAAGCAGTTCGGATCTGAGCAGCAGACGCCATAAAAAAAAAAAAACGAACATCATCGCTAAGCGGAACGCCGATCATCACCGACGCCCCGTCACTTACCAGCCCGACGACCTCGTACTACTCGACACTCAGAACCTCCGCCTGCCCATCACCCCAAAATTACGCCCCCAATATTGCGAGCCATTTCGCATCAGCCACATGATCACCCCCGTCACCGCCCACCTCCTCCTGCCACTGACTGGTACGTCAGCCCATCATTCCACGTCAGCCTCCTCCGTCCCTACGTCCCATCCACAAGTCAACTGCCACGCAACCGCCCGTCCAGCATGACACGCCCGCCAACCGAGCCAATCATCACCCCCGAAAAAATATTGAGCTACCAAGTGCGCGACTCACATGGAGCACAACGGATAGAGTTCCTGATTCGCTCGAAGGACCGCATGCCCACGGAAGATAATTGGGTCCCCCTGGATAAAATTGAGAACCACCCCGTCCTCACTGAGTACCTGCGCAGTCGAAATTCCCGCGATGTACACGCATTTTCGAAAGGGGCCTCCCTTGGGGAGGGGGGTAGTGTAAGGAAAAAAACTATTTTTCCTTGCATCGCATCCCTGCTTACCGCATACACGACAGTTCCCGCCACAGTACCCCAACAGTAAAACCCTTACCACCCCGCGACACTCGCCTCGACCACTGTTCCCGCCACTGCAGGGATAACTTTAGTAAAATGCCTTGTCTGACGTTAAGACTGGTTCTTGGCCCCTTGTCTGATCGTCAGATGAAACCTGAAGCGTTGTCTAGCATTTCAGACAAAACATAGGCATCGGTCTAAGATTTCAGACGAAGTCAAATCGTGTTGAACGATATAGTGTATAGTTTCACAGTGGCAGAATCGTGTAGAACGATATCGCGTCGCGTGGCGAGATTCGTCGGGAATGGTGGGCAACGGGCCACGTGGGCAACTGGCCAGGTGGGAATAGCTGTCGGTTTCATACGCGAAAAAACGCACTGTCTGCAGTTTCGGACGAACTGTATAAGGTTGTCTGAAAATTCAGATGAGTAAAAAAACATTGTCTTACTTTCAGATAAAATTGAACAACATGTCTACGCCTTCAGATCAACCATAAAAAATGCGTATGAAATCCAGACAATCAGACAAAAAATGTCGGATAACGTAGACCCTGCACCACTGTTCCCATTGCACCCCAACCTCACGGCTCGGCTGGTAACCTGCGTTCCGGCCCTCCGCCTCGACGAATCCCAACCTCGGTGCCAGGCCCGTAGCGCACCCCACGTTCACTCGTTACCTTAACCACGCTAATTCGCTCATGCCTTCGCTCATTGTACTGTTTGCTTAGATTGTGCAATCCTAGCTCGCTCGCTCATTCAATTGCAGTCATAACACTTAGTAAAGTTATTTAGAGAGTATCCTATCCCACCGTGCACTGTTTCAATCTGCTCGAGGGTGCTTCAATCTCGAACTTGAATTCCATCTGGTGCCGCCGCATCCTAGTTCACTCTCCGTCCGCCCGGCACCCATCCCAAAAAAGTTTGGGCCAACCCCCCCCACCCCCCAAGGTTACCCACAGCTTACCCCGTGGCGGGTGACCCCGGGGTCCTTGTCTAGGTGACCTGCGGGTAACCTCGGCAACAACCACTTCGCGTGGTGACCCCGAGGTCACCCACAGGTGGTGACCCACAGGATACCACGAGGAAACCCCTCCCAGGCAATTGGAACGAATCACACACGAGCCGCTCTCGCGCTATGCAAAACCTCGCCAAAAATACAAAATTTAGCCTACAGTACACTAAACGACACTACAGTAGTTCGGCCATACGAAATGGAAAATGCACAAGCAATATTATAAATGATTACAGACTAATTGTTCAGGATTTAACATCACATTCCGATAAAGCCTTACCTATAAATTATATGAAGCAAATTCGATGTGTGTTTCATATTTCCAGTTGTGATTCACATAAACCACAATAATTAACAGATAGCCAGTTTAGTGAATTACATTGAGCAGACTGCTACTGATAACATTTCAGTCATTCCATTATGTAGACACTTTGAAGTACCGCAACTAAACAATTTCAGTCATTGCACACTTCCTAACGTGCAGATAACGTCTTCATTGTGGAGAGCCTTGCCCATAGCTGAATATCCTGCGTGTTCTGCTGTGCTCCTCAACACATCACACGACGCACGGAAACGGGAACAAACGAAGCAGCAGCAACCCAGGGCAACGCAGCAACTCAGCGACATGGCACCAACCAGGATTCTTACCTCACGAATAAGGCAGCCTCCACGGGCATGCAGAGAGAGTGCAGTTCCGGTCTTCGAAATAAAAAAACTCGAAATTGCTCGCCAGTGCATGACTTGATCGCCAGCGTAGTCTGCAAACAATGGCGACATTCCGACAAAGCCACGGAACAAGTGCGGCGATGAGAGTGCGGAATACGATTAAGCGCCAAAAGCAAGGTTAGAAATAAGCGCACGACTAAGTACCTCGCCCCCAGTCTTGGCGCACGACATGGGGGATTGATGGACTCCCGTGCGCTGTAGCTCACGTGATTGATCACCTCGCCACACTGCAGATTCTGCGTCTAAATGATAATCATTATGGATGAAACAAACACATTAAGCGCTGTAAAAACGTAATCCAAGGGTATGTGTGCTAGAACTGGGAAGAACCTGAAAAATAACAACAAATAACATGTACGATAGTGGTCGTCTTCGTTCAACGCGAAACATCACCACCATAAGACTCTCACCAGAACTAATCACGACAAGCTGCTTCTTGATCAAGTGGGCTGCGTGGACCTCTCGTAGTAGCTGCTTTACGTGTGTATCAGGAGCTAAAAACGACCTTAGGAATGACGAGTGAGTAAGAGGAGGATGGATAAGAATAAGGGAAAATATGCGAATGGTAACATACATGGGGCTCTATAACACGTACGGTAACCATAACAATGAATTTTCACGCGTTTGGTAACTCGATTCACGCATTTGGTATCTATACACTGGCAAGCCATCACGCGAATGGTAACTAGAAGAAACCCTCGTCAAACTTGACCCTGATTCTGGTTTTTCCCGCTCGCGCCAGACTGAATTGACGAGTCCTGAAGCACGAAATTCTGACACACTTTCCGAAATTCTGACACACATTCCGAAATTCTGACACACTTTCCGAAATTCGGACTATTTCGTAAAAAGTTGCTGTTTTAAAAACCGTTTATAATATAATGCGGATATTCTGGCGCTCGCGGAATTTTGATTTCACTTAATTCTATCGTACAACCGGGGCAAAAGATATATACCCCTTTCGGATGGCAAATGATTTTGAGAGCATCAACCCTAAACTCCTTGCGACAAGGCGTTCAATGTTATTTCTACAATAAAGGCATGCCATTCGGAAGGGTATTATTTTTCCACCTCCAAAATTATCCCACGTTGCATGAATTACACAATTTTAAATAAAATTATTGTCGCTTTTCCGGGAAACTTTCACCATTTTGCAATTATGCAATCATGCTTGCAAAAATATAATTGTACTTGTTAGTACTATATTTCCGAGCTTAAAATAGATATGAAACTACTCTGAAACTATTTGGTCCGTGGTAATTGAACAAACGCAATCCTTCAAAGTCGCGGCGGGAATCGTTCAATATCGGTAAAATGGTCCGTGAAATCTTTCAATTTAACAAATTCTTCTTAGTCAGGATCATTTCGGTGGGAGTTTCATCTAGTTACCATTCGCGTGATCATTCGCCTGTGCTAAGTTACCAATTGCGTGAAACGAGTTACCAAACGCGTGAAAATGTACTGTAATAGTTACTGTACGCGTTAAAGAGCCCCACGTATGTTACCATTGGCATACTTTCCCTAAGAATAAGTACTCATAAGGTGCTGGGGCAGGAGAGGCAGTAGAAGGTGGTGTCGAAGAGCTCCGATTGGTTCGTGAACTGGATAGTGCCGCGTAGCCCAACCCATCACTGTTTTGAACATAGTGAGCGATGCGATATAAATCTGGAATCAGTTAGAAAACAACCGTAATTTATCAATTCAACATGTTGAGAGACGAAATGTACAGCGTAGGCTTACCGAACCATTCCCGTACGTGGCTGCCTCGGCAGAAGCAGAGTAGCGACAAACTAGGCAGGGCCATCGACTTTCCGGCCTAAGTTGGGGTAACCTCGGGGTACCCTCCCGAACTGTAAATCTTTCCGATTGGTCGAAAATTCTGTTACCACGTTTGGACGCTTAGTTGGCGGTCGTCGCTGACGTCGCCAGTGTTTTGGGGTAAGCTGCAGGTAGCACAGAGGGAACTTGTGGGTCACCACGTGAGGGTGACCCCAGGGTGTGCCTCATTCCGAAAGTGATTTCGGCGAGGTGAATTTTGGGATGCCGTCGCGCGTCAATCATGGCGGCTGCCACGCCTCCCACGCACTCACGTCCACTTCCCGTACCTGTCCGACGCCAACGCACGTTTTCTCCGCACGATTCGTAAAACTGCCTTGATGGGCGGTTCTCGGCGATTGCCGAGATCCCACGTCCCAACGTGCTTGTAACGGAGCGCTCTGTAGTGGAATTCAGCCATGGCGTCGTCGTTCATATCGCAGGTGCGCTTCCCCCTCTCAACGCGTCACACCGCTCGCCCGTTGTTCTCCCGCCATCGCCCACCAGCCATCCAAGCCGGATCGGCTACTGTCGACCCCTTTTCCGCGTCCTCCGACCTTCCGTGGCCCCTCTGCCTTGCTGCGCTCTCTCTTCCGTCCGCCTCCCATCCGCGCACCACCACTCTCTGGACCAGAACTCCCTCCCCTCTGCCTCTCTCCCCGCTTCCCCCTCCCTCTGTCTGCCGCCCCTGTGCCGCCCGCCGTGCGCGCAGGTGCTGCTGCGCGTGCTGCGCGCGTACATCCGCGACGCCGACGGCGCGGCGGCGTCCGACCTGAGCGTGTCGCTGTCGGGCGGCTCCCTCACGCTCCGCAACTTCGAGCTCAACCTGCCAGGTGCGCCGCTCATGCAGCACATGAGAAGAATCCAGTCCGTGACGAGATGGGCGGTGGCGAGTTACTCAGGAGGCTTGTGGCAAGTGACGCCTTGCCATTGCCGTGCTTCAAGCTCTCACCTCGGCCCCCTCTGCAGGCACGGCCAGCGTTCCGCACCGCAGTCACTCCTCTCATCTTGACATGGAGCATATCCAACCCTTGTCGCATCTTGCTCCTCCTCACTCCCTGCTACGCACATCCCTGTGTGCGGCGAGTGGGGGTGCATGATCTGCACTTGACATTCCCACCACACCGCCCCTCCCCTCCTCACTTCAGGCCCACAAAACCTTCCCTTCCGCCCCCTGCCCCCCCTCCTCCGCGCTTGCACCCACCACCAGTCCCCCCGCACGTGCGCGTGGCGGTGCGGCGCGCGTGGGTGAGCGAGCTGCGAGTCACCATCCCGTGGGCCGCGTTGGGCTCTCAGCCCGTGGCCGTGGCGCTGCACGGCGTGCGCCTGCACGTGGAGGCAAGGGGAGAGGAGGGCGATGGAGGGCAGGGGGCGGAGTGGGAGGAGAGGGTGTGGAGTGGAGGGAGTTGCGGTGGCAAGGGGGGCGACGAGGGTGCAAGGGAAAGTGGGGGGGGCGGTGGGTGGCAACAGGGGATGGGGCGAGAAGAGGGTGAGCGGGGCGGTGGTGGGGGCGAGAGGGGGGCTGATGGAGCAGGGAAGGAGGAGGAGGGCGGTGGGGGCAGCGACACGGACTCAGAGTCGCACTCGTCGCAGGGCAGCAGCAGCAGCGAGGCGGGGCATGCGAGGGACGAGTTGGCGGAGCTGCTGGCGCTGGGGGGGCTGCGGGCGTTCCTGCAGCACACAGTGGTCAACGCGAGTGTGACTGTAACGGACGTGCACCTCCAGTACTCCACGCCCTCTGTTGTGCTGTCGCTGCGCTGCGATAAGCTCCTCCTCCACTCCACTGCACCTGACTGGACCCCTGCCTTTGTGGTGCGCGCTGCTCCCACCCTCGCCCTGCTGCGCTGCTTCCCCTATCCATTCATGCCCAACTCTCACTTGCACAGGCGTGACAGCATGGCAGCATGCGTGACATGCCACCCATAGCCCACAGCACAGCACTGCACAACACGAATTGCACAATGCATCCTCCATGCCTCCCCGCGCATCTGATGTGCTCTGCATCGTGTTGCACCCCTCCTCCTCCAACCGCCCCTCTGCCCTCGTGGCATTGCCTGCAAGGCACTCGCATTCATCTCTCCTCACATCCTTCCCAGCCACCAGAGGAAGGCGTGAGGAAGGTTCTGGAGGTTACTGGCCTGTCGGTGGATGTCGCAAGTACATCCAGCCAATCACACACCGCCACGTGTCAGGCCAGCCAAGGTCCGTGGAGCAAGGCTATGGCACATACATTGCCCTCATATAGCATGCAAGCCATTTTTCTGTCAGGCAGGCGCTAGTCCCCGTTCTGCTCCCCCCATCTGTCTCTCATCGCTCGCCTTGTATGCCACTGTACCTACGGCAAGCCCTTGAGCCATTGCATGCCTTAAGATCAATATTTCCCACCATCCACCCTCTCATCGCGATTCTCACGTCCCTCGCCCATCACCCCACTGACCCGTGCCGCTTTTCCCCAAACCCACTCCCCCTGTTATTTGGTACCCCCCCCCTCCACGCCCACAACACCCTCCCTCCACGCTTCCCGCCAGTGCCGCTCCTCTCCGCTGTGTCCCTCACTTCCCGCATCGCCGTCACCCCGCCCTGTGCGGCTCTTGCCCAGCCCCAGCGCGCCTGCCTCTCCCTGCGCCTGCTGCCCCTCGCCCTCTCCGCCTCGCCCTCCCACCTCGCTGCTCTGCTCAGCGTCGCACACTCATGCCGGCAGGCATGGGGGGAAGGCACAGGCCCACAGGAAGCAGGGGCGGAGGGAGCGGGGGAAGCGGTTGGAGGGGGCGTGGAAGAGAAGGAGAGTGGAACGGAGGAGGGAGGCGCGCATGGCGATGGCAGAGGCGGCAGCGGGGATGCGATGGGTGGGACGAGAGAAGCAGTTAAGAATCTTCTGGTATCAGTGAGCGAGGAGGGAGAAAAGGCAGCAGAGGAGATGGCGGGTGGAATGATGGATGGGCGGCAACAAGAAGGGCAGCAGAGGGGGCAGCAGCGGGGCCAGCAAGGGGGGCAGCAGAAGCGGGGGTTGTTTCACAGCATGGGGCGCGCCATGGGGTGGGTGCAGCAGCTGTTTGAGGACGAGGAGGAGGAGGAGGAGAGCAGCAGCGGCGCTGCCATGGCAGCCACGGGGCACAGTGCGCTGTCATTGAGAGCTGCTGCAGAAGCAGCAGCAGCAGCAACGGGTGGCGGCTTGGAGAGTGATGAGATCTGGGAGTGGGCCACGGGGTACGAGGCAGGTGTGCACTTTGACGTGGCAGCCACTGATTGGTCCGTGGCTGCGCTGCTAGAGGGTGCTGAGCTGTCCCTTGTGAGCAGCGCGGGCGGCAGCGGGGCTGGCAGTGGCGGTGTGTGTTCGCGCCGGGAAGGCGATGCTGCGAGGCTCAGAGCAGAGGAACGCCACGAGGCAGCTGCGCCGCCAAGCCTAAACACGGGCCTTGCCAGCCCAGCCTGCCATCCGGAGCTGGAGTGCAGGCTCGGGGCCGTGCTGGTGGAGGCGGAGGGGCGGGGCAGGGCGGTGCAGGCAGCGAGTGTGAAGGTGGGCGCCGTGGCGGTGGCTGTGGCTGTGGCAGTGCCAGGAAGCAGCTCTTCAGGTGCCTCTTCAGGTGCCAAGGTCAACGCAGGTGATTCCTCAGGTGATTCAGATCCGAGTGCAGCAGCAGAGCCGTCTCCTCTCCGTCCTTTTCTCCGCCTGCACACGCGGCAGCAGGCAGGCGAGGCAGGGGCGGCAGCAGCGGGGGGGCGAGGGGAGGGCGCAGTGGGGTCGTATGGGAGCCTGCAGGCGCCGCTGCTGCACTCCCTCGCCCCCCTGGGTGCCGTGCTGCCCGCACACCCTGTTGCAGGGGCGGAACGACGGGTGGGTGCGGGCGGGGTGGGAAGGAGAGGGGCAGCAGAAGATAGCGGGGCTAGTGGAGGAGGGAAACGAGGTGAGGAGGGAGAGGGGTTGGGGGGTTGTGAGGAGGGGTGGAGTGTGGAGGGAGTGTGGTGGCGTGGGGTGCGAGTGGCAGAGGCGTTTGAAGCCTCGCACGCTGGCGGGCCTCTGGGACTCACTGCTGACGTCAGCCTCTCCTTGCACATGGGTCTCGTGGCAGTCTCCTACTGGCCGGGCATGTGCAGCACAGTGCTGCGGTGGTGGCAGGACGTGCACACATGCGGGGCTGGTGGAGTGGGGGAAGTGGGAGGGGCTGTGAGAGGGGAGGGGCGGGTTACGCAAGACGAGCCCAATGCCCCACCCACTGCCTCCTCACCGCCGCTCGCCGCGCCTCCATGGTCCCCAGGCGGTGGTGGGTGGTGGCAGTGGGTGGCGCGGGTGAGCAGCTCCGAGGTGGCTGTGGACGGCGTGGCTGTGCGCGTGGCTGGTGGCCGTGGGGGGGCCAGCTGCAGCTGCGAGCAGACACAACTGCAGGAGCGGCAGGAGCAGTGTGCGGAGGACCTGCGTGCGGAGAGGGAAGCTGGGTGGATGGGCAAGGCGAGTGAGCGTGCGGGCGAGGGTGTGAGTGTGAGCACGGGGCGAGTGGCGGTGTGGAAGAGACCAGCGAGATGGGTGGGGGAGGATGGCAGGGCATGCGAGGGCAGCAGGGCGCGGGTGACAGTGACGCTGCACGCACACATGCACTCGCTGGACCACGCCCAGGTACCTCCCTCCTTCCCTCCCTCCCTCCTGAATCACTCCCCTCACACGTCTCCACTCCTCCACTCGATCAAGCCTGGATGTACAGCTATAGCTGCATCCTTGTCAAATCTCCACTCCCCCTTTTCTTCCCCTCATCTTGCCGTGTCTGGAAATATCCTGATTCCTGTCCTCCCCTGCACGCCCCCCCCTCCGCCCATGGCAGCTGTGCGCCGCCACGCTGCTGCACCCTGCCTCTCTCCGCATTGACTGCACATGGGCTGCTGCTGCTGCCCCCTTGCCACATCGCTCCTTACCACCAGCAGCACCGTCAGGACTGGCAGGAGTGGCAGCAGCAGCGCCCGCAACTGTAATGGGATGGCCAGCAGTGGCAGTGGCCTTGCCACACGGGCCGGCATCGGGTGGTGATGGGGCTCCACACAGTGGGGGCGGATGCTCTGTGAGCGGGGAGGGGGGCGGGCAGCATGGAGGGGGGCAGGAGTGCGAGGGTGCGGTGGAAGCCACTGTGGATGCCTTCTCTCTTCATGTCTCTCGCACCCACGCTGCTTCCTTGCTCGCCATGGCTGCTGCCGCGCTCACAGACGTGAGCTGCAGTGGGGGTGGCGCTGGTGCTGCCACGGCATCACTGGCGGAGCCACAAGGCACAGGCGCAAGAGAGCAGGCAGCCTCCCCCGCGGCAGCCGTGCCAGCCAGCACGCTGCGGGGCCTGGCTAAGCACGCACGTGTTCTGGAGGCTGCTGCTGACGTCATGTCGAGATGGAGCCACCACCACGTGCCATGCTCAACATCGTCATCATCATCATCAGCAGCAGAGCCCCCCCGCGACTCTCCCTGGTGCTGCCAGCACGTGCAGCAGCAGGTGGGGGCGTTCTGCCATGTGCGGGCGTGCGGTGTGGCGCTGGCAGTGGGGTGGCGCAGCGGCCGCTCACAGCCCGCCAGCCCCACACAGCGAGAGGCGTGGCTGCCGCATGCGGTGCTGCGAGGGCAGGCGCATGGACGGCACACGTGGCTGAAGCTGTCCGTTGAGTCTCTATCGGTGGAGGCACTGCATGCACTCAGGTGTGGGTGGAGGCACTGCATGCCGTCAGGTGTGTGTGTGTGTGTGTGTGTGTGTGTGTGTGTGTGTGTGTGTGTGTGTGTGTGTGTGTGTGTGTGTGTGTGTGTGTGTGTGTGTGTGTGTGTGTGTGCTGCCATGACATGAGATCTCAATCGCCTCCTCTGTGTCCACTGTGTGCTTGTCGCCTCACTCACATCTCACCACACCTACAATGGTACCTAGTGCTTCTCATCCTATTTGCGTCTCTCTCATCCTCCACCCATCCCTCACATCCCCACCCCCTCCTCTCTGCCGCGCTCCGCCCAGCCTCTCCCTACAGCCGTCGCCCCCCGCCTCAGCAGCCCTATCCGCGTCCTTCCACTCATCCACGGGTCCACACCCGCCCATGCGCCCTGCCACATTGCCACCAGCCACTCACGCTGCAGCGCCGCAGCATGGCCTCCCAGGCCCCAGCGCTGCTGCAAGTAGTGCTGACGTCACGCTGCACTTGGGTGACGTCATGCTGGTGGTATGGGCGGATCCTCTTGTGCATCTGTACGCGCTGCTGGCTGCTGGCAGTGCGGTGAGAGCGCAGGAGGAGGTGGAGAGCGGTGCAGGCAGGTGGGATGGAGAGGGGCGAGGAGAAGCAGGGGCGAACGGGGAGGTTGGAGCAGACAGGAGAGGTGGAGGGGGACAGGGAGGAGGAGGAAGTGAAGAGGTTGCAGGCGGGGGAGTGGCGGCAGCAGCGCAGGTCACAGCAGGCGTGGGCGTGGTGCAGGCAGCGGTGCAGCGCGGCAGTGTGAGCTTCGTGGCAGGCCCTTGCAGGGCTCAGAGGGGCCACAGCAGAGGCAGCACGCACAGTGGAGGGGGTTGCAGTGGGGGTCAAGGGGGAGGCGTTGGGGCGAGGGGGAAGGGTATGGGAGGGCATGGCGTGTGGGTGGCAGTGGGGCGGGCGGGCGTGAGAGGGGTGTCTGTGTGCGTGAATGAGGGGCGCGGTGGCAGCGCTGCAGGGGGGATGGCGGCGCGCAGGGGTGAGGAGGAGTCCCCTTTGCTGTGTGTGCAGCGGGTGTGGGTGGATCTGGGCTCGGCGTGCCTGCCCTGCTCGCCTGCCCCCACGCCCCTTGCCACGCTAGAGGAGAGCGACGGCACTGCAGGGAGCACACACACGGACACGTGGCTGCGTGCGATTGGCTCAGAGGCCCTGGCTGCACTGGTGCAGGTGGAGGGAGTGACGGTGGGGGGTTTGGGGAAGGCAGGGCCGTGCGAGCAGGTGGTGCAGGAAGAAGGAAGGCAGCAGCGATGCCAGCATGAGCAGGGGCAGCAGTGTGAGTGCAGTGAGCACACTGGAGGGCCATGCGATGAGAGTCGGCCTCTTGACCTGCTGGTGGGTGCTCCCCGCCTCCCTTTCCCGCAATTCCTCCCCTCACATCTCCCCAAGCCCCTCGTTTCCTCCTCTCACATCTCCCCAAGCCCCTCGTTTCCTCCCCTCACATCTCCCCAAGCCCCTCGTTTCCTCCCCTCACATCTCCCCAAGCCCCTCGTTTCCTCCCCTCACATCTCCCCAAGCCCCTCGTTTCCTCCCCTCACATCTCCCCAAGCCCCTCGTTTCCTCCCCTCACATCTCCCCAAGCCCCTCGTTTCCTCCCCTCACATCTCCCCAAGCCCCTCGTTTCCTCCCTGCTTCTGCTTTTCTCATTCTCCTCCTCGCCCCCCACCTCTGCGTCCACAACCCCCCCTGTGTGCAGGTGGAGCGGGTGGGCGTCACTGTCTCACGCCACCAGGTCGACACCCTCCTGCTGCTGCACCGCCACCTCACTGCCTCCCTGCTGCGTCCACCTGCCACCACTGCTGCTTCCACCCAGCAAGGCAGCCAGGGCAGGCAGGGCAGCACAGAGAAGGGCAACAGAAGCAGCAGCAGCAGCCGCAGCAGCAAGTACGGCAGTGGTGCCAGGGGTGCAGTGACACGTGTCAGCATGCGAGTGGTGGAGTGCACTGCATCTGTGCCACTGTGGGCGGAAGCCAGCCCCCCGGCAGTCAGCAGCGCCTTTCACGGCGCCCACTCGGCCCAGAGTGCCGCCTCACACGTCCATGCCACCATCTCCCACTGCTGCCTGTCTGCCTCCTGTCACCCCCCTCCTGTCGCCCTCAGCCCTGGTTGTTCCTCTGGTGCAGCAGCACCACCGCCGGTGGTGCATGGCAGCGTGGGGCGAGTGGCAGTGGAGGCGGTGAGGGAGGGCAGGCGCCATGCAGGAGCACCCGGAACGACAGGGCTTGCCCCCGCAGGGTCGGCGGAGCGGCGCTTCACTCTGCTCGCCCTGCCGCATGCTTCCCTCTCACCGTCTTCCTCCCCCGCCCCTCACCACCCCTCCTACACTCCTCCTCGTGGCTACTCCCCTGCAGCAGCACACCCGCCTAGTGTGCCCCCCAGGCAGCCCTCAGAGCCCCGCTGCCCTGGTCACCCTGCCAGCCCTCCTGCTGCTGCGGCAGGCGCCGCTGCAGGCATGACGTGGAGAGTGGTGGAGGAGGAGAGGCCGTGTGGTGGGGGCACAGGGGGAACGGGACGCAGGGCGCAGGGCGAGGTGGGGGAGGGCAGGGGGGAGCAGTGGGGGCGGTGGTGGGTGGAGGTGGAGGCGCAGCCCATGGTGGTGGCGGCTGACGCCCACCTCGTGCAGGAGGTGAGTGGGCCGCCTGCTCCTTCACGCTGCTCTCTCTGCCTCTTCTCTCTCTTTCCACTCGCTGCTGCCTTTGTCGCATGTGTCTTCAGCACTTCCTCTTTTGCGTCTGAAATGCATGACTCACCTCTCCTCTCTGCCGCATTCTTGCTTCTCATTCTCATCTGCTGCTTTCTGCCACACCTTTGCCTTCCACCTCACCCCACGCCTCCGATCCGATCGCAACCCCTGCATGCCGCACTCCCTCTGCACCACTCACCGTTGTTCGCCCTTCATTCTGCTCCCTGATCTGACCTCCACCTCAACCACACCTCCCACCGCCCGCAGGTCATCGCCACGCTGTACGACGTCCTCCCGCGCCTGCGCGCTCCCCCGCCACCACCACAGCAATCGTCTGCGCGGCACACAGGGAGAGGCGCTGCTGCCTGCTCCTCCGCCACCCACCATCCGGCAGGCATGCCCCCCAAACACGCAGCCCCTGGGGGGGAAAAGGGCAGTGCCGCACCGCCCGGAGGGCCTCTGCCAGTGGCCCGGCTGTGGGGCGTGAAGGTGGCGAGTGGAGGCGCGCTCATCTCGCTGCTCTCATCCTTCGAAGCGTTTCAAGCAACGCAAGGGTGTGAAGGGTCACCCACCCCTGACAGTGACACTCCCCACGCCCACAAGCCGTGCCCATCCTCCCCTCCGCCCGCCTCTGTGTCGTCCCCCTCAGCGCTGTCCCGCCTGCCCCGCCTCTCCATCTCCTCCCACTTCGTCGCTCACGATGGTGACCCCCAACCCCACCCACCGTGGCAGGGGGACGCGCAGCAGCAGGGCGAGCAGCAGCAGAGAGAGCAGCCAGGGGAGCAGAAGGAGAGGGAGGGTGTGGCGGGGGGGGCAGGCGTGTCAGTGGAGTTGGAGAGCTGCACGCTCACTCTCTCCCTCTCGCCCTCACTGCATGACATCCGCCGATTCGCAGGCACCCACGACGCCTCCTGCCCGGGCCGCATCATCCTCCCGCACACACCACCCACCACGCACTCCTCCTCACACCCCCCTTCGCACCGCCCCCCGCCGCCCTTCCTCATCCCCACGGTCAACCTGCAGTGGGCCCACACGGGCGTGCGTGTGCTCAGCACGGACCTCCTCTCCAGCCCCACGCTGCTCTCACACGCCCACTCCACCGCACTGCACCTCACAGCGCTCGGCACCCCCTTCCCCCTGCGCCTCACCATACACACTGACTTCGCCTCGCCCATCCTCTGCCCCAAGGTGCTGCTGCCGCTGATCCGCCTTGCCAGGTCACTGCGGGATGCGTGGGCGGCAGCGAGGGCCGTGCGCCTGGCGCATGAGGTGCAGGCGGGCTGTGCGGTGCAGGGTGCGCCCAGTGACGACCTGCGCAGCGGGGCGTTTCAGTGCAGCACGGCGGGGGGGATGCTGCAGGGGGGAGTGGCGGGGTGGGAGGAGATGGGGGCGGGGCAGGTGGCGTGGGGCGAGGGCGTGGCCAGCAGAGACAGGCCGCTCAGCAACAGCTGCTTCGGAGGAGGCTGGGTCGCATGGCGGTACGTTCATGGCGTGGAATGGTGGCAGGCATGAGGTAGAAAAACTGGGACCCGGTTTGGCCTGTCACAAACTGGCTCGTCACGGCTTGCATGTTATTTTTATTCTTTATTTCCTCTCTTCGCGCACTGAGCCTGTGATGAATGAGGTCGAACCCGGCCATGTGATGAATGAGGTCGAACCCGGCCATGTGATGAATGAGGTCGAACCCGGCCATGTGGGTCGGGCCGCCCCTCCTCACATCACGTGGCCGTACCTTTTGACGAATCTGCTCTTGAAATATACGCCCGCCTTTGCCCTCCTCACTTGCTTTCCTTGCCCAACAATGTATGAACTTATAGTCTCATTTCCCCCCCCCCCTTCCGTTCGCCATCCTCCCCTCCAGCTACCCCTACCCGCGTGCAGTGCACCAGCTGCTCATCACGGCACCTCTCCTCGCCGGTCCCCTGGCCTGGCGGCTGCCCCCCGTGGCGCTGCGCCTCGCCCGCTTCCACCCCGCCCACCTTGCCTTCCACGACGCCCTCCCCATCGTGCTCTGCCCGCCCTCCCCCTCGCCCTGCGCCCTGCACGCCGCTCACGCCACCTACCCTGCGTGCCCCGCATGCCGCCCCATAGTGCTGGAGCCGGAGGGGGCGGAGGGGGAGGGCGAGGCGGAGCTGTGGCTTCTCTCGTGGTTCGTGCCGCTCAACCCCGCTGACGTCATGCACCCCTCCGCACCCGCAGGTCACCACCGCCCTCACTCTGCCATGCACACACCCACCCGACCCGCAGATGATGCCACCTCCTCTGTGCCTCCGTGTGCCCCCTCTGCCTCGCTGGCCGGCGCGCTCTCTCTACTCTCCACGGTGTACGGCTCGCCCGCTGCAGCCACCATCACTGCCGCCGCCACTGCTGCTGCCGCCTCCGCCCACGCCCCTACCACCCAGGGCATGCCGCGCGCCTTCCCTGCCCAGCCCGCGGGCCCCATGCTGTCCGCCCCCCTGGACACGCACGTGCTGCCCGCCTCGCTGCTGCTCGCCCGCCTGCTCATCAACCCCACCAGCGCCGGCCCCCACACGCGCCCACGCCTGCCCTCGCCGCCCCTCGTGCCGTTCCTGCGCATCGGGTTGGGCGGGCGGCTGGTGGTGGTGCGTGTGGTGGAGGATATGGATGCGGACGAGGGGCGGACGAGGGAGGCGGTGGTGGTGGGCGGGGAGGGCGTGCGCGTGTGCGTGCACCTGTGGAGCACGCGCATGTGGGCGCTGCACGCTGCTGCCACCGTGTGCGCCGATGCCGTCGATGCCAGCGACCTCTCTCAGGTTGGTGGGGAGGGGTGCACGAGGGGCATACAGCCAGGTTCGCACATGCATGGGTGCAATTGAAATTAATTCTCAAAACACATCAGTTTCTCACACGCCGTTTTTACCCCCTTCCCTCTTGTCGTACTCGCTGCTCGTTTCTTCACCCGTGCCCCTCCCATCGCCCTCCCCCCAGCTGCCACTGCTGGAGCCCCTCCCCCTGCGCGCCTCACTGGACGTGCTGTGGAAGCCCTTCTGGTCGCCCGCTCTGCTCTCCCGCCACCAACGCCACCCCCCCCGCTCCTCCCTCTTCTCCCCTCCCCACCCCGCCTCACCCCTTCGCCAGCCCTCCTCTCCCACTCACGCCCACTCCTCCCACTCTTCCCACTCGTCCCCCTCCGCGCCCTCCTCGCGCCGTGCCCCGTGGGTGCCGCGCGACCCCTTGGACCTGCACACGCCACCGTCCTCGCTGGGCATGGCGGTGGCCGTGCAGGCAGGGGGGCATGCGTGGGACAGCTCAAGGGGGGGTGGGCGAGGCAAGGCTGGAGGCGGTGGCAGGGGCTGTGTCGCAGGCGGCAGTGGCAGCAAGGGGGGCAGCAGTGGGGGTGGGGGCGAGGGGGGCGAGGAGCATGGGGCGACGGTGCATGTGAGGGTGGCGTCCCTGAGAGCGCTGCAGCGCCTGCTGCTCGCATGGACGGGACAGGGGGGACAGGCAGGCACCGGGCAGGGCGAGATGGGCGGATGTGAGGGGGGGTTGGGGGAAGCAGGGAAGAGGAGAGAGGAAAGGGGTGAGGTTCAGCAGGAGGAGATGAAGGGAAATGGGAGAGTGCAAGAGAGTGAGGAGAAGGGGTTGGCTTCGGGGACGAGTGAGGCGGATGAGGGTGGTGCAGCAGAGGCGGGCGAAGGGGCGGTGAAGGAAAGCCCAAGAGGACTGCCATCACAGGCGTCATTCTCTCCCCCTCTCCTCGCATCCCCATCCCCCCCTCTGTTCGGGTACATGTTGGAGAACAGATGCCCCGTGTTGCTCCAGCTGGGCCAGCACGGCACACAAGAGGCCATCTCCCTGCCGCCCGCCTGCTCACTAGGCTACAGCTGGTGCCGCCCACCCTCGCTTGTGCCAGGGGCCATGTGCCAGCTGCGTGCGCGCGTCGGCCAATGGGAGGGAAAGGGGCGGGGAGATGGAATAGAGGGGCGAGGAGATGGGGCACAAGGGGCAGAGAGGAGTGATGAAAAGTGTGTGAGGGGAGGGAAAGAAGGAACGGGGTGGGAGGGGGTGAGCGTAGGAGGCGATAGATGGAGTGAGCAGCACGCACGTGGAGCAGCTGAAAAGGATGACATGGCACATGGTGATTGGTCTGCGCCATTTGAGGTGGGCACAGGGGGGCGACACTCGTTCCTACTCGCTGCTCCTGTGCTCCAAGACCGCCACCTCACTGCCTCCGTTTTAATCACCATCACTCCCAAACGTGGCTGCTTGGCACACGTGCTCTTCACACCGAATGTGCTTATATCGAATCAGACGGGCCAGGGATTGGCAGTGGAGATGCAGGGCGTTGTGCTGCCAGTGGGGGGCAGCAGCAGAGGGGAGGGCGAAGCATGCAGATTGCAGGTAGAGGGGCGTAGGAAGGGTGGCAGGGGGCATGTGAGCCATGTGATGGTGGCAGGGAGGAGGGGCGGTGGCAAGGAGGGCATGGGAGGGGATGTACTGGTGAATGGGGGCAAGGAGTCAGAGGGCGTGGAGGTGCGGGGAGCGAAGGAGGGGGCCATGGAGGCAGCAGAGGAGAGAGACGAGTCGTTGCCTCAGAGGGGCACGGGCGCTGGCAGGGCAGGCAGGGCAGCTGTGGTGGTGCGCGTGTGGCTGGCACGGGAGGCGCGCTGGTCCGCCCCCCTTGCTGTTGGCCCCCACTGCCTTGGCCTGCCCTCTGGGAGCCACACAGAGATGGGGCTGGGGGGAACGGCGGGCGGGAGAGGAGGGAGAGAGGTGGCGTGGGGAAAGGCGGCAGTGGAGAGTGGACGACCAGCAACAGCAGTGGACGGCAGTGATGGCAGTGATGGCCGCCTGCTCACATTCCTGCTCACTGCTGATGCCTGTGTTCCTGTCTCAGGGCCGCCCTTCCCGCCGCCGCCACACGGGCGAGAGAGCGTGTGGGTGCGCCTCATACTGCCCTCCTCCATCCTCCCCCTCCCAGCCCCCCCTTCCTCCTCCTCACTCCCCACCGTGCCTGCCAGCAGCACCCCTGACCCCCTGTGCCGCTGGCAGGGTCCCCTGTGTGTGCAGCTCTGGCCTGCCGCCCTCCTCTGCAACGCCCTGCCGCTGCCCCTCCGCGCGCGCATTCTGCCACTTCAGGGCGCGCCCACCACGAGATGTAACGAGGGCGGGCACGAGAGGTTGAAGGAAGGGAATTGTCAAGAGCAGCAGCAGCAGGAGCGGGACAGAGGGGCGGCGGAGGAGGTGGCAGTGGGGACAGCAGAGGAGGTGGCTCTGGGCGGCGGCATGTGGGGAGAGTGTGCTTTGGAGCTCGCACTGCCGCGCACTCCCCCCACCACTGCTGCAGCACACACGCCAACCAGCCATGGCGCCACTGGCACCTGGAGTGCTGCTGCCTCGCTCCACCCACACGCACATCCCTCTGCTCAAGCCGCCCTGTGGACCGCACCCCTTGCGCTCTCCCTTGCCGCCCCGGACCAGCAAGCAGCCACTGTCTCTGCCAGCTGGGGTGACATCACTGATTGGTCTGCAGGCAATGCTGATGTGGCGCGTTGGGATTCGCCGATTCCAGCTGTAGGGCAGCGGCGTGCCATGTGGCTTCCACAGGCGGATAGCGAGGTGAGCATCCACCAGTTGCTGCTTCTCACCGCACTGCACCGCATTGCACTGCACTGTACAGCATCCTTGGCACCATCACACACGCGTGTTCCACTGGGATCAGTAATTTGTTTTGTGTTTCTCTCAATCTGTCTCCCCTCTCTTTCCCGTGCGTGGTCCCCTGCCCGTCTGTGAAAGCAGAGTCTCCTCTGTGTGCTTGCAGCATCACACTATCGCCCCTCTCACCACCCATGTGCTCACGCTGCCGCTGCCGCCACTGCTCTGCCCGCTGATGCACCCCTGCCACCGCCCGTGCCCACGCTGCTGCTCTCAGTGCACCCGGTGGCAGTGCTGCACAACCACCTGCCCTTCCCCCTCGCCCTCGCCCTGCACCACGCCCCCTGCCCTGACCTCATCATCCCCCCCTCCCACTCCCGCCCCTTCGCCTGGCCCTCTCTCTCCCACGCCCTCCTCTCCCCCTCCCTCTCCTCTACGCCATCCGCATTCTCCCCTGGTTCCTCTGCTGCCGCCTCCTCTCTTTCCACACCCACTACTGCATCTGGCCCGGGTGCCAAGCCTAGGAGGCAGGCTCGGGGGTGGTCGGTGCGGCTTGGGGTGCCTGGAGGGTTGGAGGCATCCATGGGTAGCAGCGGTGGGGGGATGGGGAGCGGAGGTGGGGGGGAGGGGGAGCCAAGGGGATGGGCGTGGTCGTCTACAGTGCTGGTGCGGGGTGAGGAGGAGGCGGAGGGAGAGAGGTCAGGGGGCGGGGGCAGCAGTGAGCGGGTGTCCATCGTGACGCTCAGCTCTCACGGCCCCTCACACCTGCACTGCCTGCTCTCCGTCTCCCACGTCCCCCTCCCATCATCCCATCCGCCTTCGGCTCCCACCCCCACGTCTCCCTCTCAGCTTGTCTGCCCTCTCCCCGTGCACACCACGCACCTCTCCGTGCTGCCCGCCGCCCTGCTCTCCAACCTCACACCCTTCCCCCTCCACTTCCTACTTGATGATCCGCCCCCTGCCCCTCTCCCTGCCCTGCACCCATCCTCGCTGCACCACGCCCCTCCCAGCCTGCCTGCCTCGGCTGGCCTGTGCCTCCCTGGTGCCACCTGCCTGCCCCTCACGCTCTTCCCCTGGCGGCCGCTCCTCGCCTCCTCGCCCTCTCTGCCTGACTCCTCTTCCAGCAGCAGCAGCAGCGGCAGCAGTGAGAGTGACAGTGAGAGGGACAGCGTTGAGAGTGATGGTGACATGGGTGGTGGTGGGAGTGGTGCCGCATTGAAGCCGCGACCGAAGCAGAAGGTGAGGCGGAGGAAGGGGAAGGCAAGAGGCGAAGGAGTGAGAGGCGCGGAGGACGGGTGGGATAGGGGGCTGGCGGCGCTGGGAGGAGTGCGCCTGGGCATGGCGGCACGTGCAAGGCAGCAGGGGGCAGCAGCAGCAGCAGCAGCAGCAACTGCAGCAGCGTGTGCCAATGAGCAGCACTACCAGCACGACCAGCGCGACCAGCACGACCAGCACGACCAGCACCCACATGACGAATCTTCTCTGCCTGTTCGCCCCTCCCCCTCATGCCCACTCGTCTGGTCGCCCCCCGTGCCTCTCTCCCGCTTCGCTGTCTCACAGCGGCTTCTCCTCCCCGACCCGTCTGGCACCTGCCACGCCGCCCTCCTCACCGCCTCGCTCCTTCCCTCCGCCCGCCAATCAGAGGGTGCCACATGGCAGCCGCACCTAGTGGTGCACGTGGATGCACAGCCGCCGTGGCGCATTGAGAACGGGACGGGCATGTGTGTGGACGTGAGGGGGGCGGCTGATGAGGCGGAGGCCTTCGTAGCGCGAGTGGGGGCGGGGCGGTCCCTTGCCTTCCATGCTGCCGCCCTTCCTCTCCACACCCCCTCGTCCTCTGCTGCCTCTGCTGCTGGTGGTGCTACTGGCAATGACGGTACAGCTGATGCAAGTCGTGGTGATGGGAGTGGCAATGAGGCCAGCGAGGGATGGCGTGAGGGGTATGAGTGGATGCAGGCAGGGGTGGTGGGGGGGATGGCCATCAAGAAGCGCAAGTGGCAGCGCCGCTCTCAGCACCACCACAAGCACACACATGCACATACGCGTCCACTGATACCCGGTGCATTGAACCTGGACGAGGAGACGGACGATGCCCTCATGGCCCACATTCAGCGCATCTCAGCCGATGGGCCCATGGCGCAGGGGAGTACAGGCGGGCGAGCAGCAGCAGGGGGCATCTGTGTGCGGGCAGAGGGGGCGGGGGAGTGGAGCGAGCCCATCACAGTGGGGCGAGGGCGGGGGGAAAGGGAGGGCGAGGGGGAGCTGCTGCTGCACGTGCCGTGTGGGGGCAGCAGCGGGGCGGTGGAGGGCGGGGGGCACTCGCTGCTGCTGCACGTGTGTGTGTGGAGGGAGGGCGCCACCACTGTGTGCCGCATCGCCCATGCCGCCTCTCGCCCTTCCAGCCCCCTCGCTCTGTGCTTGCCTGGCCGCCACTTACCCCCTGCCATGGCGCCTCTGCCCCCTGCTGCTCTGCACATGGGTCTGCAGCGAGAACTCAGATACTCCAAGGACATACGGCGTGACTTACCGCAGCAGCAGCAGCAGCAGCAGCAGGGTGCGTTTGCTCCCAGCCAGGCGCAACTTGCAAACCTGACCGCACGAACATATTCCCCGTCACGCCCATTTCACTCGCCCTCCTCCCCACCTTCCCTTGCATCCCCCAACTCCCCCGCCTCCCCGTCCACCCCTCTCACTCCCCCCACGCCTCACCCCACCGCCTACCTCCTCCTGCGCTCGCACACGCTCTCCCTCGCCCTTCCTTCACTCCACCTCGTCCTCTGGGACGACCTGCGCCGCCCTCCCTCCGAGCCACACCTGCTCGGGAACAAGACAAACGATGCTAGTCGGAGAGACAATAATGAGAGCGACAGTAATGGGAGTGATAGTCTGTTCTGTGACGCATCAGCCATCTGCCTAGTGTCCCTCTCCTCCCTGCACGCCTCGCTCTCCCTGCTCCCGCCTCGCTCCCTTTCCCTGCTCGGTATTCGGGCTCACAGCGGAGCAGCCAGTCACAGCATGCCACGTGGCATGCACACACATCCCTTACCACCAGCGCCAGCAGCGGTGGGCATGGTGTACGTGGTGCAGTGCGGTGTGGGGTCGGTGCAGGTGCACAACCTGTTGCCTGGCGCGCTCCTCCCTCTCCTCCTCAACATCGGCTCTTCCTCTCCCACCCACACGCCTGGCTCAGCTGCTGGTGGGAAGGTTGAGGCGGGAGGTAGAGGAGACAAGGAAACAGGAAGGGTTAGACAAGTGGAAGGCGAAGGAGAGGAGCACAAGGCAGCAGCAGGGCATGGGAAGGAGAGGGGGGAGGAAGGGCAGCCAGCAGTGCAGGTGGAGATCGTGTTGTCGCAGCACCCCTCGCAGCACCTGACTGGGGGATGGAGGACGGGAGATGTGAGCGGGGAGGGCAACCAGGGAGTGGAGCGGGTGAGCTATGTGACGGGTGTGGAGGCGGTGCATGTGAGCGTGGCGCACGTGGAGGCATGCGCTGATGACTGCCTGCTCTCCGCCCTCACGCACTACACACCCATCGCCGTCGCCTTCATGCAGAGCAGCAGCCAATCAGATGGTGCCACGTGGCAGACGCACATGCAAGGAACAGACAGTGAAAGCCGATCAGGTGTGCAAGCCAGCACACCAGGCTCCCCAGCCACGCACTCCATCCTGCCCTCCTCGCTGCCCTCATCAGATGCGGCCCTCATCCACCTCTTCACCCTGCACCACCTGCTCTCCACCCCTCCCCCCCGCCTCCCAGACATCGGCCTCGCCACCACTCCCTCGCTCTACCTCGGCCGCTGCCGCATCTCCCCCCTCACTCTCTCCCTCACTCTCCGCATCTCCTCTCCCCTCCCTCTCGACACCACCGCCACACCGCTCACGCTCGCGCCGCTCCATCTTCCGTCTCTCCTCTGCCCGCGTGCGGCCCTGATGCGCGCGGTGCTAGCGCACTACATAACGGAGGGGCTGCTGTGTGTGCCGCGGGTCATCGCCTCACACCACCTGCTGCTCAACCCACTCGGGCTGCTCCACAGCGTGCGCGCCGCGTGCCGCGACCTGCTGCTGCTGCCCGTGCAGGGCTCGCTGCACGCGGGGCCGCACGGGCTGCTGGTGGGCGTGGGGCGCGGCGGGCTGGCAGCGTGGCGCCACGTGTCGCAGTGGACCGTGGCGTCGCTCTCTGGCTTCTCCTCCAGCGTTGGGAGGCTTGTAAGGCGCGCGTACCTTGGAGGAGGAGGGGGGGAAAAGGGAGGGGGAAGCCAAGGCCGGGTAGGGGAGACGGGGCATAGAAGCAGCAGTGGTGGTGCACATGGGAACAGAAGAGGTGCGGCTGGTGGTAGTGGTCATCAGTGCGTGACAGATGGTGGTGCTGCTGCTGCTACGGGCAGCAGTGGCGGAGGCAGAGGCGGTGGGGGAGTGCATGGCAGCATGGGGCTGGCTGTGGGGCACCGCCGCGTGCGACTGACACTCCCACTCGCGCACAGGCCTCGCCTTCCCCACCACTACCGCCACTGCCATCGCCATTCGCAGCACGAGCATGAGCTTGAGCATGCGCATGCGCATGAGCAGCGGACAGAAAGCACTTATCAAGGCACAGGCAGGTGGGGCCACAGCGAGAGTGGTGGCGGGGAGGAGGAGAGGCGGCAGCACGGGCAGGCTGCAGCGCAGCATACGACGGGGTCCACGGGGCCTTGTTCTGTTGGCAGTGCGACAGGTACACGTGGTGCAGTGGCGGAGGGGGAAGCAGCGCCTCTTGCTGCGCAGGGCAGCGAAGACCATGGTGGCATGCCTGCCACCTGCAGTGGGGAGGCGGGCAGCATGGGGGGCAGCAGGGATGGCAGTGCTGCTGGCAGGGAGGGGCGATGCAGGGAGGGCGAGGGGCGGCAGGTGTCGCTGGTGTGGCAAGTGCAGCAGAGGGGCGTACGCTGTGCTGCCAGCCGCTTCATGCCCCCCCTGTGGCCACCGCGCCCCCAAGCCTTGTAAGTTCCCCTTCCAGCTGCCCCCAAGCATTGTGAGTTCCCCTTCCAGCTGCCCCCAAGCATTGTGAGTTCCCCTTCCAGCTGCCCCCAAGCATTGTGAGTTCCCCTTCCAGCTGCCCCCAAGCATTGTGAGTTCCCCTTCCAGCTGCCTAAACTCGTGGTGCTGCTGGAGCCATGGGGCCATGTCATGATCGTGAAACAGCTGTTTGCATGTTGTCACCATCACAGCTGTCTGCATGTTGTCACCATCACAGCTGTCTGCATGTTGTCACCATCACAGCTGTCTGCATGTTGTCACCATCACAGCTGCGCACTCGCTGCATGCTCGTGTAACCACATGGACACGTGCACTGTCCCCGACCACCCCTGGCATCTCTTATTCTGCAGCGCTGGCCAGCACTCTCACTGCCCATGTCTCATTCTGCATTCTCTGCCCGCGTTTTGTCTGCCTGTGTCTCCTCCGCCTGTGCCCCCCCCAGCTACCTCACGCACGTGGACGCCAGCACAGCAGTCATCACCACCACCACCACCCACATCCCTCCTCTGCTGCTCCGCCGCCCGTTGCTCCTCCTCACTTCCACCCACCTCCTCGCCGTTGACCAATCAGGGCTCGGCATGGCTGCATGCCTCCCGCTGTGTGGGCTGGAAGTGAGTGTGGAGCGAGGGGAGGAGGGGGGAGGGGAGGAGGGGGGAGGGGAGGAACTGGAAAGGGGAGGGGGGAAAGGAGAGGTGGAAGAGGGAGGGAGTGCAGAGGGGGCCGAGGTGGAATGGTCGCTGATGTGCTTCTGTGGCAGGGGTGGTCGGCTGTGTGGCAGTGTGAGTGAGTGGTGGCACACACTGCCACACCACCCCACCCAGGGAAAGCCCACTGGCGCTCTGGATGGTGGCAGCGGTGAGAGGCGAGGGCGTGACAAGGGTAGTAGCACGGCACAGGGTGTGGTAGGTGGGAGAGGCGGAGGCGGGGAGGCAGACGCTGTGAGAACAGCGGAGGTGCAAGGGGGAGCGGAGGTGCAAGGGGGAGCGGAGCACGCAGACTCGATGATAGGCGTGCAGGTGTACTGCCAGGTGGGAGAAGCAGCGCACATCCAGCTCGTGCCTCTGCTGCTCACACAGGTGGCTCGCTCTGCTCCCCCTTGATTGTTCGCTCAGCTACACTGTGTTGCACACTTGGGTGCTTACCGTAAGCGCCCGTATAATGGAACCTCCCAGCAATTTTGTCCCACAGTTCTACTGGTGAGTGAGCTTGAGAGTTCGCTTAAGTATTATTTCGTTTAGCATTGTACCGTATCCCCAGATCTATTACTCAATTACACATACAGCAGATGCAGCCTCAAGCAAGCAACGCTATTGTTAGGCGTAAGGCGGCAGAGATGCATGCAGCCTCAACGTACTACTCTAACAAATACTATACTATTCTAACGACAACTTCATCCCACGCTTAGCACAGTCCTTGCCAACAGTGCTAAAGAACGAATAAGGGTTCTTAATTGTAACAGACTTTTTCGCCTTGCGCGTGGGCTCATCTTAAGAACGGCCTTGGTATTGCAGGTGTTCATTGAATTCAAGTCTGTAGGGAAGGCAAGGCTGTGCTTGCGGCCCGGGGCAAAGAGGCCACTCAATAAGCCGCTGCTGCCCCACTGAAAGACTGCAGACGAGAAAGGGAGGAACCACACATGCGGAAGAGGGGCTCAAGCTGCAGGGGGGTGACACCGCTCTAGTGCACGCAACCAAGCAGCAGCCTATGGTATGAAACGACAATGGTAATAGAGAAGCAAGCAAGGGGATAGTCAAACAGTGACAAACGGTGGCAAGAGGTAACCTGTGATAGCTGGCACTACTAGCGGGAGAGATAGGAAGCCAGATGTTGCTTGAAGCAGTGGTTGCACTGCTTGAAGCAGTGGTTGCACTTCTTGAATCAGTGGTTGCACTGATTGAATCAGTGGTTGCACTGCTTGAAGCAGTGGTTGCACTGCTTGAATCAGTGGTTGCACTGCTTGAATCAGTGGTTGCACTGCTTGAATCAGTGGTTGCACTGCTTGAAGCAGTGGTTGCATTGCTTGAATCAGTGGTTGCAACATCAGAAAAATGTGGGGAAAATTTCCGGCAGTTTTTGGAAAATTCTGCAGGAGTGACTAGGTGAAAACTGCGGTTTCCCATGTGCCCTGTAAATGGAGTGGCGTATTGGCCGAATTTCCCCTTTTCCGAGCACTGCTTGAACCATAGTTTACGACCGCTTTTTTTGCTACAGTGTCGTCAACTAATCGGCCATGATTTGCCGCACACCGCCAAAGTAGCCAGTTTGCGGTAGTCACAGTTTCTGAGTGCTTGGAGTTCCAAGCATCCAACATTTGCCCAACTTCCTCCCGAGACTGTCGTGTGTGGCAGTTTACGGCGAGATTGCGAGGAATCAGAGAGTGGCCCACAAAATTTCGCGTATGAGCCTGGTTACCGTTACTGTTACGATCTCGTCCAACATCGTAACTGGTTACTTTGTTACTGCATTGTTAACATATGCACACCTGCCATTTGCGATTGCGGGTAGTATATAAATTCTAAATTCAATTTGATTTGTCATTTCATTTTCAGATGCTGAAACATTCCGTAAATCGGTATTAATTACACAGCACATTCTGAATTCATACTGTTATTGACATTACAGCAACAAATAATTGACAAATATATTCTGACCGCTTTTTACAAATACATATCAACGAAATCTTGGTACAAAAACATACAAGTTCCTGAAATAACATACAACCCGAGAAGACTGGAATACGCTGGAATGCTGAAGTGGAACTACTTGGCTGCAAAAGGAAAACTTCCAAGAGTACAATGTGAAGACATTGGCATTTCCCATCATCGATACAATGCCAGAAACACAATTTTACCTGCATGTCAAAAGGCATAACGTTAGTTTGCAGAAAAGGTATGTTGGTGAATTGGAGTGTTAGTCAATGGCGCTGTCAACTTGGGTGAATGAACGTTCGGTACGCGAATGTACCCTGCAGAGGTGATCACGTTGCAAATAGCACAAGGTTAGTGTTAGCCTTGAATGGAGAAGCACGCCAGATACATTACCAGGTGTATTGACGAAAGCACACCCTTCCATTCGCGACTTGCAAGCCTGTAATACGATGACGAGGAGATTAAAAGAAAAAGGGCTTAACAAAATCTAAAGCAACATGGAAACGTCCACAGTGCAGGTAGTAAAAAACTTGGTAAGAAATTGACGGTTAGATGGTGGGCTACATGGCGGAAATCCGGTTACGAGGAAACTACCACACATAAGCAAGGAATAGTTGGTGACGAATTACTGAGGAACGAAGGTATAATAATGCAAAAGGGAACAACGGTGTTGTACAATCGAACAACAAAAAACGCAGTAGAACAAAACAGATCAAAAGAACGCTCGAGGACAAGTTACCTGACGGTTAGGCAGTCGAAGGCATCTGCTGAAACTGACGCGAAAGAAGGCAGTCGAAGGCATCTGCTGAAACTGACGCATCTGCTGAAACTGACGCGGTTAGACTGAAGTTACTCTGGCACGAGAGAAGTGCACTGGCGTGAAAGTAATGCTCACACAGGACTACGAGGGAAACAACTGCCTTCCTCATTTTACATGCGCTCTATGGGTTCAGAGGTGGGGGCAAGCCATGGGAGGAAGGGAAGCCGAAGGTGGTGAAGTTTGAGTTGCGTGTGCTTTGCTGGCGCTGATGTGGCGATAAGGCAAAACAAGGCGCACAAAACGACTGGTTCAATTCATCTGCCAGCTCTTTTGGTATTTGTTGGCACAACGGCGGTCGATGATTGGCTCGTGTAGCTGTGTTGGGATGTCAGGTGGTGACGCCATTGGTCAAATTGAGATTCATGTATTCTCTGTTCCAACCGAAAAAATATCAAAGTTGTTTTACCCGTAATGTTAATTCTCTGTTAATTCTCCGTTACCCGTAATGTTCTTTCGGGAATTTTTCTAACATGATAGTGGACAGACCAATCTGCAACATAATTCCTCTAAAACTGGTTACTACAGCTGCCATAACTGCCCGAACTTGAAACCGAAGTGGCGAGTTGCTTGGCGCGACACGCACGAACAGAACTACAGTAACGGACTTGCCAGTTGCGCTTCGCACTGCGATGGGGCACCAGAGCAAAGTCCTGCTGCACAGCCGCTCACTTCTCCACTCCACCCTACCACCACCAATACAGTGATGAAGTGTGGAGGTGTTATAATGTTTAATAAATTCATGCTATATTCAAATTTGAAGCATTCCTTGTACAATTGTGTCAGAATGTTATTATTGTCTAGCCTGCAGTGGGGTACTTTATAGCGAGTACAACCCAATTAGAGTTTCCTATATGTATGCCAACTGCTGCTAGTGCAAACTCTCTTTCTTGTTCTAACTTTCTACTCCTTGTTTCTGACATGGTATCAGAGCAGGTCGATCCCCTTGGGTCGATCCTGTGGGTGGGCCCACCACCTAATGCTTCCGCTGCTTAACTGCTGTCGCGCGCCCCGGGCGCGCTACCCTTTCTTCATGGCGAGGCGCGCTACCCTTTTTTCGGTTTCCCTGTGTGGCGCGCGCCCGGGGGGCGCGCGGCCCTTTTTTTCTTCCTGGCGAGGCGCGCGCGCCCCCCCGTCCGTCGTCGCGCCCTCGGGGGCAACGCGCGGCCCCCGCCCGTCCGTCGTGGCGCCTTGGGGGGCAGCGCGCACTCCCCGCCCGTCCCGTCGTGGCGCCCTGGCATGGCGCGCGCGGCCCCTGCTGCTTCGCCGCGGCGCCCTGGCCAGGCGCGCGCGGCCCCTGCTGTTTCGTCGCGGCGCCCTGGCCAGGCGCGCGCGGCTCCTTCAGGACCGTCACGGCGCCCTGGCAAGGCACGCGCGGCCCCTGCTGGTCCGTTGCGGCGCCCTGGCTAGGCGCTCGCGGCCCCTTCCTGTCCCGTCCCCCCCCCCCCCCCCCCCCCCCCGTGCTGCCCATTACTCTCGTGCCGCCGTGCGTTCTGCGGTGGTGGGGGGTGTGGGGTGGCGAGCATGGGGGTGCGCGGTGTGGGTGCTCCCCTTCCCTTTTCCCCTCCTCCTTGTTCGTCTCCCACTGCTGCAGCTGCTGCTGAGGGGGGTGGAGGTGTGGGAGCCGCGGGGAGTGGAGCTAGGGGGGTGACGTGGAAGTGGAGTTAGGGGTGAAGCAGGGGGTGTGTGTCAGGGGGGTGGGACTGTTTGGGGAGGCTGAGAGGAGGCTGCCGTCTTGTCGTCCGCAGCACCTGTAGTCCGGGGCGCTGTCCTGGTAGCCCAGAGAGCCTGCTGCGCCTGTCGCCCGTGGGTCCGTTGCTCCTGCCGCTCCTCGTAGCCGCCGAGCCAGTTACTCCAGTAGTCAGGGGCGCTGTCCCGGTAGCCACTGTGCCAGCCGCTCCTGTTGCCCGTGTGTCTGCAGCTTCAGCCGTCGTCTCCCATCTTCTCTCCTCTCACAGTCCCTCCTCCTCCTCACTTGCCCGCTGTGACTACCACTAGCTTTGCTTATAATTGTGAACTACTGCTATGCTTGCTCATTGTGCTGATTACACCCCACTTTGGCTATGGGGGTGTGTCAGAATGTTATTATTGTCTAGCCTGCAGTGGGGTACTCTATAGCGAGTACAACCCAATTAGGGTTTCCTATATGTATGCCAACTGCTGCTAGTGCAAACTCTCTTTCTTGTTTTAACTTTCTACTCCTTGTTTCTAACTTCTCATGCTTAGCAACCCTATCTCAAGGGGCGTTTCGCCCAAATTGCAATGAGAGGTTTTTAGTATTTTTATGACAGAATTTAAGTGAAGTACCAGGAACTCCAAACAAATTTAAACATCATATTGCAATTTATCGCCAATGCTTTTCGTCCCACGCTTTCCCCCAACTCTTGGCTAAAAAATGTGCTGCTAAAACATGGCTAAACAAAGAACAACCAGAAGATGAAACGGTGACACGTTGCGTACCGGCCTATCATTGCACAGTTTCAGGCCATCGAACGCACAAACATGCGCCACGTGCTGCATAGTTGTGCGAACGAGGTCAAACCAGTTCCTATGGCTAGGGAATAGGATGTAGTAGGGAAGAGTGTGAAGAAATAGTGCTAAAAAAGGCATCCAAACGTTGGCGAGCTGACATGTTGCGCACAGGCCTATCCTTGCACAGATTCAAGCCAGCAAACGCACAAACATGCGCTACGTGCTGCGTAGTTGTGCGAACGAGGTCAGACCAGTTCCTATGGCTAGGGAATAGGATTTAGTAGGGAAGAGTTTGAAGAAATAGTGCAAAAAAAGGCATCCAATCGTTGGCGCAGTGACATGTTGCGCACAGGCCTATCCTTGCACAGATTCAAGCCAGCAAACGCACAAACATGCGCTACGTGCTGCGTAGTTGTGCGAACGAGGTCAGACCAGTTCCTATGGCTAGGGAATAGGATGTAGTATGGAAGATTGTGAAGAAATTGTGCTAAAAAAGGCATCCAGACGTTGGCGAGCTGACATGTTGCGCACAGGCCTATCCTTGCACAGATTCAAGCCAGCAAACGCACAAACATGCGCTATGTGCTGCGTAGTTGTGCGAACGAGGTCAGACCAGTTCCTATGGCTAGGGAATAGGATGTAGTAGGGAAGAGTGTGAAGAAATAGTGCAAAAAAAGGCATCCAATCGTTGGCGCAGTGACATGTTGCGCACAGGCCTATCCTTGCACAGATTCAAGCCAACAAACGCACAAACATGCGCTACGTGCTGCGTAGTTGTGCGAACGAGGTCAGACCAGTTCCTATGGCTAGGGAATAGGATGTAGTAGGGGAGATTGTGAAGAAATAGTGCTAAAAAAGGCATCCAGACGTTGGCGAGCTGACATGTTGCGCACAGGCCTATCCTTGCACAGATTCAAGCCAGCAAACGCACAAACATGCGCTACGTGCTGCGTAGTGTCAAACATTGTATATGTTTATATTCTATAGGCTATAGTGGGTTTAGCCTTAGGGGGTGCAACATTCTAGGGTTTCCTACTTGTACTCCCAATCTTGTTAGTTCAATCACCTTTGTTCATTCTAACATGGTATCACGAGCCTAGGTTGCCACCTAGGACCGCTTTCTACTACGGGCCCACTATTCCGCTAGAAGCGCCCTCGTGCGCCCTACCTTACGTGCGCCCTCGTGCGCCTTTCTCTACTCGTGCGCCCTCGTGCGCCCTTTTTTCTGCTAGTGCGCCCTCGCGCGCCCCGCCCTTCGTTCTGCCCGCGTGCCGTCCTGCAGCCCTCGCGCTGCCTCCTGCTGCCTTAGGCCAGTGCGACGCCCCTGCAAGCTAGTACGGCCCTCGAGCCGCCCCTGCAGGTCCGTCAGGCCCCCGAGCCGCCTCTGCAGACCCGTCAGGCCCGCGCGCAGCCTCTGCCCGACCGCGCGCCGCCCCTGCAGGCCCTCGCCGCCCGCACGCAGCCTCTGCAGGCCCGTCAGGCCAGCGCGCGACCCCGTCAGGTCGCTGTCGCGGCCCCGTCAGGTCGCAGTCGCGGCCCCGCCGACGCGGACGCGGCCCCGTCCTGCAGTAACGCGGCCGCACCCCACTACTGACGCGGCCGCGCCCAGCTGCCCGCCACGTCGCCCTGCCCGCGGCGTCGCCACCTGCCCGCGGCGTCGCCACCTGCCCGCCGCGTCGCCCTGCCCGCGGCGTCGCCCCTGCCCACCGCGTCGCTCTGCCCGCCGCGTCGCCCCTGCCCGCGGCGTCGCCCCTGCCCGCCGCGTCGCCCTGCCCGCCGCGTCGCCCCTGCCCGTGCGTCGCCCCTGCCCGCTGCATCGCCCTGACCTACCCCGCGCCTGGCCCCTGGAGCAGCCGCCTCTGGAGCAGCCGCCCCTGCAGCAGCCGCCCCTGGCCCCTGGAGCAGCCGCCCCTGCAGCAGCCGCCCCTGGCCACTGGAGCAGCCGCCCCTGGAGCAGCCGCCCCTGGCCACTGGAGCAGCCGCCACTGCAGGAGCCGCCCCTGGCCCCTGGAGCAGCCGCCACCGCAGTCGCCTCCGTCGTGCGCCTGCCCTTCCCACCACTGGTGAGCACTGCCCTGCCCGTGCTGCTACTGCTGTTACTGCTGCTGCTACTGCTTCTACTGTTGCTCCTGGCGTGGCCAGATGCAGCTCGAGGGCCGTCCGCGTATGTCCCTCACGCCCCAGCAGCTTCGTGAGTGGTACGCCAGTTGGGGTTGTCGGGGTGGCAGTAGTGGGAGTCGTCCTGGAGTGGGTAGTTCGGAAGTTTCTTGTAGTGGCCCGGTGCAGCAGCAGCGTCGTCTACGCGAGGCTCTTTCGCCCCAGCAGCTTCGTGAGTGGTACGCTCAGAGTAGAGGGTCACTGAGTACTGCTCGCTGCCCGTACGTCATTCGCACAGGTGTCCGGACTGGTCAGCCTTGCGGGACACGTGGTCACACAGAGTCCCACTGCTTCGCCCGTCTGGGCGACGCTTAGCGTACAGAGTTTGGCGACGACGCTGAGCTCCCCGACTGGGTGGAGCTGCTTAGGCAGAGGGTAGATATCTATGCTCTTGACTATGATGCTATCCTCACTGCCATGTATGCATTGTCTACTACTGCTGAGAGTGCCTGTCACCTGTGTGTGCCGCCTGACCCCGGTATCCAGTCTGCTGCTCTAGGTACTGGTGAGGCTGCCGCACTAGGTGCTCGTGTGTCTGTTGCCTCAGGTGCTGGTGAGGCTGCCGCTCTAGGTGCTAGTGTGTCTGTTGCCCCAGGTGCTGGTGAGGCTGCTGCTCTAGGTACTCGTGAGTCTGCGCCCTCTGGTACTGCGTCTACTGAGGCACTGCACACCTTCACACTGGACTCAGGCGCTTCCCGCTGTTTCTTTCGTGACCGCACTGCCCTTGAGCAGCTTGCTCGGCCGGTTGCAGTCTCCCTCGCTGACCCCTCTGGGGGTCCGGTCATTGCGACCTCCTCTACTGTTCTCCCTTGTCCTGCGGTCCCGTCGGGCACACTGACAGGTCTCTACCTCCCCTCGTTCTCTACGAACTTGGTGGCGGGTAGTGCGCTCCAGGACGGGGGTGTCCACCAGTTCACCCCTGCCTACGAGCGCGTGACACACTGCACGTGTGCTCGGACGGGTCGCCACCTGGCTACCTTCACTCGGTTGCCGGGGTCGGACCTGTACACACTGACCACTGAGTCCCCTCAGGTAGCAGCGTCTGCGTCTGCGTCAGGTCAGCTGTCGGCCCCCTGCTCGTGTCGCTCTCTGGCGCACGAGACCGTCCTCTGGCACCACAGCCTTGGTCACCCGTCCGTGCAGCGCCTTCGTGGCATGCACTCCCGGTACCTTGTCTCTGGTCTTCCCAGGGTTCTACCTCCCCTCCCACCCTCGCCTGCTCCTCCCTGTCTTCCCTGTGTCGAGGGGCGGCAGCGCGCCGCTCCTCACTCCTCCTCGTTTCCCCCGACGACTGCTCCCCTGCAGACGCTCCACATGGACGTGTGGGGCCCAGCCCGCGTTCGTGGACAGGGTCACGAGAGGTACTTCTTGATAGTTGTTGACGACTACTCGCGCTACACCACGGTCTTCCCCTTGCGCACCAAGGGTGAAGTCCCTGATGTTTTGATCCCTTGGATCCGCGCTGCCCGTCTCCAGCTCAGCGAGAGGTTCCACTCGGACTTTCCTGTTCTGTGTCTGCACTCTGACAGAGATGGGGAGTTTTCCTCCGACCTCTTGAGGGCCTTCGGTCAGGGGGAGGGCATTGAGCAGTCGTTCACGCTTCCGGCCTCTCCACAGCAGAATGGGGTTGCTGAGCGCCGCATTGGCTTGGTCATGGAGGTCGCTCGTACCTCCTTGATCCATGCGGCTGCACCCCACTTTCTGTGGCCGTTTGCGGTCCGATACGCTGCGCATCAGCTCAACCTCTGGCCCCGTGTCTCAGTTCCGGAGACTTCGCCGACACTGCGTTGGACGGGAGAGGTTGGCGATGCGTCGCGTTTTCGGGTCTGGGGATCTCGAGCTTTTGTTCGCGATACGTCCGCGGACAAGCTCTCCTCCCGCGCTGTTCCTTGTGTCTTCCTTGGCTTTGTCCCCGACGTGTCTGGTTGGCAGTTTTACCACGCCACCTCGCGCCGTGTCCTACCCTCTCAGGACGTCACTTTTGACGAGTCGGTGCCCTACTACCGCCTCTTCCCCTACCGCACTGCCCCGCTCCCCCCCCCGCCTCTCTTCCTCGCGCCAGGTGCTGCTGTGGTAGACCCCCTCCTCCCTCAGGGTGCCGCTCCCTCAGGTGTGTCCCAGGTAGACCCGGTTGAGCCTGTCGAGGTAGCTGTGGACTCTCGTCCTGCTAGGGGTGCTGAGCCTGAGCGTGCGGAGCCTGGGGGTGCGGAGCCTGGGGTTGCGGAGTCTGGGGGTGCTGAGCCTGGGGGTGCGGAGCCTGCGGGTGCTGAGTCTGGGGGTGCTGAGTCTGGGGGTGCTGAGCCTGGGAGTGCTACGTCTGAGGGTACTGAGCCAGAGGGTGCTGCGACTGAGCGTGCTACACCTGGAGGCGCTCCCTCCTCACAGCAGCTGCGTGAGTGGTACTTACAGTACTGCAGCCTCAGGAGGGGTGCTTCTGGAGCTAGGGGTGCTGCTGGAGCTGGTGCTCGTGCTTCCCCTCCTAGGCGGGAGCCGCCCTCTCCCCAGCAGCTCCGAGAGTGGTACGCTCGGCGCTGTAGTCTCCGGAGTGGCGCTACTAGTGTCGCGGACCCTGGAGCTGGAGCTGGTGCTGGAGCTGCTGGAGGTGCTGCTGCTGCTGCTGGCGGTGCTGCTGGCGCTGCTGGAGGTGCTGCTGGTGCTGGTGCTCCTGGAGCTGCTGGAGGTGCTGCTGCTGCTGGTGGTGCTGCTGGCGCTGCTGGAGGTGCTGCTGGTGCTGGTGCTGCTGGAGCTGCTGGAGGTGCTGCTGGTGCTGGAGCTGCTGGAGGCACTACTACTGCTGGCGGTGCTGCTGGAGCTGCTGGACGTGCTGCTGGTGCTGGTGCTACTGGAGCTGCTGGAGGTGCTGCTGGTGCTGGAGCTGCTGGAGGAACTGCTGCTGCTGGCGGTGCTGCTGGAGCTGCTGGAGGTGCTGGTGCTGCTGGTGGTGCTACTGGTGCTGGAGCTGCTGGAGCCGCTGGTCCTGGAGGTGCTCGTACTGGAGGTACTGGAGCTGCTGGGACTGGAGTTGCTGAGGGGGTTGGAGCTGGAGGTGCTGAGCGGCCGCGGCCGTACTACGTTCCGCTCCTTCAGCAGGTTCTTGGTCTCCCGCCCTCTACTGGTCCTACTCCTCCCCTACTGAGTCCACCACCTGTCCAGTCGCAGTCACAGTTACAGCCTGCCTCTCCGCTGCGTGGTCCTTCTCCTTACACTGCGCCGACGGGTAGTTTTACGGAGCGTCGTGAGCCTGAGTCTCGTCCTCCGTCGCCTGAGTCTAGTCCAGAGTCGCCTGAGTCGCGTCCAGAGTCGCCTGTCCGCGCTGTCCGCGCTGGTCGTCGTGCTCCGCGTCAGCGTCCTCCTCCTGTCCTTGGCACTCACTATATGACCCTGCGTCCTTCCTCTGCTCCACAGCGTGTCCCTCTGCCGTCTCCTTCTGCGTCCTCTCTTCCTGACGGTCCGGACCCGGAGTCTGACTCTCTTCGTGCTGCCAGTCCTACTGTCGCGCGTCTCCTTGCCACTGTTGTCACTGACCCTTCCTTTGAGTCCTCTGCTGCGTCTGCTCTAGTCGCTGAGCTTGTTGACTTTGCTGCCGTCTGTCGTCTAGACTACGCCGCTAGCCTTGTTGCTGAGTCTGAGTCTGTCTGTCCTCCGTCCGTCGGGGGTGAGTGTGCTCTTGGCACAGACGTCCTTGAGGACAGACAGGAGGAGTTTGAGTGCTTTGCCGCTGCTTTACCTCATCTCGTGTCCATGCTGATTGCCCCTGAGGGAGACCCGGATGCACCAGACATCCCGACCCCACGCTCCTACGCAGAGGCGATGGAGGGTCTCTACTCCTCTCAGTGGCACACAGCCATGGACGCAGAGATGGCTTCCTGGAAGTCCACAGGCACCTACGTCGACGAGGTTCCCCCACCTGGGGCGAACATCGTCAGTGGCATGTGGATTTTCAGGGTGAAGCGGCCGCCGGGTTCTCCGCCTGTCTTCAAGGCGCGTTACGTTGCACGAGGCTTCAGTCAGCGAGAGGGAGTTGACTTCTTCCAGACCTTCTCCCCGACCCCGAAGATGACCACTCTTCGGGTTCTGCTGCACGTCGCTGCTCAGCGTGACTACGAGCTCCACTCCCTTGACTTCAGCACTGCGTTCCTATAGGGCACCCTGCACGAGGAGATCTGGCTGCGCCGCCCACCTGGCTTCACTGGGTCGTTCCCTCCTGGTACCCAGTGGAGCCTCCGGCGGCCAGTCTACGGTCTCCGCCAGGCACCCCGTGAGTGGCACGACACACTGAGGACTACTCTTGCTGCTCTTGGGTTTGCTCCTTCTACTGCTGACCCGTCGTTGTTTCTACGCACCGACACCACTCTGCCGCCATTCTACGTTCTCGTGTACGTAGACGACTTGGTCTTTGCTACTGCTGACACTGAGGCATTCGCCCACGTGAAGTCGGAGCTGCAGAAGAGACACACGTGCACAGACCTGGGTGAGCTGACAAGCTATCTTGGCTTGCGGATCACCCGGGACAGAGCACAGCGCACCATCACCTTGACTCAGTCACACATGGTGCAGCAGGTCCTTCAGCGCTTCCGCTTCACGTACTCCTCGCCTCAGCCCAGTCCTCTGCCTACCGGTCACTCGCTCTCAGCTCTGCCTTCGGATGAGTCCGTAGAGACGAGTGGCCCGTATCCAGAGCTTGTGGGCTGCCTCATGTACCTGATGACCTGCACTCGACCTGACCTTGCATACCCTCTTAGCATCCTAGCACGCTATGTCGCTCCTGGACGTCACCGGAAGGAGCACATGGATGCTGCTAAGAGGGTGTTGCGCTACTTGTGCAGTACGTCGGGCATGGGGCTCGTGCTTGGAGGACGGGCTCGAGTTGTCCTTACTGGTCACGCAGACGCTTCTTGGGCTGACGACCAGGCTACGCAGCGGTCGTCACTGGGTTACACCTTCAGCCTTGGCTCTGGCTCAGTTTCTTGGCGTTCTACACGCTCGTCTTCAGTTCTCAGCTCCAGTTGTGAGGCTGAGATCTACGCCACAGCCATGGCTGCCCAGGAGCTACGCTGGCTCACCTACCTGCTGACCGACCTGGGAGAGCGGCCTCGTTCTCCTCCAATGCTATACGTCGACAACAAGGCCGCCCTTGCCTTGTGTCAGGAGCACAGACTGGAGCACAGAACGAAGCACATCGCTCTGCGCTACTTCCTTGCTCGAGAGCTGGAGCAGCGTGGTCAGCTTCGTCTTACCTACGTGGCCACTCGGGCCAACACTGCTGATGTGTTCACCAAGGCGCTTCAGCCTTGTGATCATCAGCGTTTCTGTACTGTTCTAGGCCTTGTGCCTACTGTCCCTCACTTGCTCACTTCTTGACTCTGCTTGTACTGTGATCTCTATATATCTACCTGCATGCTTACACTTGCTAGGTTGTGATCACTGTACCTCTTGTTATATTATCAAACTGCATGTGAACTGGTCTTGTGACCGCTTGCTTGTGCTCGGAATTTGTGTGGTATCCTTGAGATCCACCCTGAGCTTGTTTTGCTTTGTTTTGCTTTGACTGGTCTTGTGACCATCTGGTTGTCTCCCACTTAGCATATGGGGGTGTGTCAAACATTGTATATGTTTATATTCTGTAGGCTATAGTGGGTTTAGCCTTAGGGGATACAACATTCTAGGGTTTCCTACTTGTACTCCCAATCTTGTTAGTTCAATCACCTTTGTTCATTCTAACACGTAGTTGTGCGAACGAGGTCAGACCAGTTCCTATGGCTAGGGAATAGGATGTAGTAGGGAATAGTGTGAAGAAATAGTGCAAAAAAAAGCATCCACTCGTTGGCGCAGTGACATGTTGCGCACAGGCCTACCCTTGCACAGATTCAAGCCAGCAAACGCACAAACATGCGCTACGTGCTGTGTAGTTGTGCGAACGAGGTGAGACCAGTTCCTATGGCTAGGGAATAGGATGTAGTAGGGAAGAGTGTGAAGAAATATTGCAAAAAAATGCATCCAATCGTTGGCGCAGTGACATGTTGCGCACATGCCTATCCTTGCACAGATTCAAGCCAGCAAACGCACAAACATGCGCTACGTGCTGCGTAGTTGTGCGAACGAGGTCAGACCAGTTCCTATGGCTAGGGAATAGGATGTAGTAGGGAAGAGTTTGAAGAAATAGTGCAAAAAAAGGCATCCAATCGTTGGCGCAGTGACATGTTGCGCACAGGCCTATCCTTGCACAGATTCAAGGCAGCAAACGCACAAACATGCGCTACGTGCTGCGTAGTTGTGCGAACGAGGTCAGACTAGTTCCTATGGCTAGGGAATAGGATGTAGTAGGGAATAGTGTGAAGAAATAGTGCTAAAAAAGGCATCCAATCGTTGGCGCAGTGACATGTTGCGCACAGGCCTATCCTTGCACAGATTCAAGCCAGCAAACGCACAAACATGCGCTACGTGCTGCGTAGTTGTGCGAACGAGGTCAAACCAGTTCCTATGGCTAGAAAATAGGATTTAGTAGAGAACTGTCTGAAGAAATAGTGCTAAAAAAGGCATCCAGATGTTGGCGCAGTGACATGTTGCGCATGCACCTATCCTTGCACAGATTCAGGCCAGCAAACGCACAAACAAACATCACGTGTTGCATAGTTGTGCGATTTAAGTCAAACCAGTTCCTATGGCAAGTTAATTGATTGAAATATCTGAATGTGTGAAGAAATGGTGCTAAAAAATACAGCCAGACGATGAAACGGTGACATGTTGCGTACTGGCCTATCCTTGCACAGTTTTAGGCCATCGGACGCACAAACAAGCGTCACGTGCTGCGTAGTTGTGCGAGTTAACTCAAAACAGTTCCCACGGCAAGGTAATTGATTGAACTACCTGAATGTGTGGAGAAATGGTGCTAAAAATGGCAGCCAGATGATAAAACTGTGATATGTTGCGTACTCGCCTATCCTTGCACAGTTTCAGGCCATCAAACACACAAACAAGCGTCACGTGCTGCGTAGTTGTGCGAATGAGGTCAAACCAGTTCCTATGGCAAGTTAATTGATAGAAATAGCTGAATGTGTGAAGAAATGGTGCTAAAAAAAACAATCAGACGATGAAACCGTTACATGTTGCGTACTAGCCTATCCTTGCACAGTTTTAGGCCATCGAACGCACAAACAAGCGTCACGTGCTGCGCAGTTGTGCGAGTTAACTCAAAACAGTTCCCAAGGCAAGTTAATTGATTTAAATACCTGAATGTGTGGAGAAATGGTGCTAAAAATGGCAGCCAGATGATAAAACTGTGATATGTTGCGTACTCGCCTATCCTTGCACAGTTTCAGGCCATCAAACACACAAACAAGCGTCACGTGCTGCGTAGTTGTGCGAATGAGGTCAAACCAGTTCCTATGGCAAGGTAATTGATAGAAATAGCTGAATGTGTGAAGAAATGGTGCTAAAAAAAACAATCAGACGATGAAACCGTTACATGTTGCGTACTAGCCTATCCTTGCGCAGTTTCAGGTCATCGAACGCACAAACAAGCGTCACGTGCTGCGTAGTTGTGCGAATGAGGTCAAACCAGTTCCTATGGCAAGGTAATTGATTGAAATAGCTGAATGTGTGAAGAAATGGTGCTAAAAATGTCAAACTTATATGCTATAGCTTGTTTAGGCTGTAGTGGGGTAGTCAATATGGGGTACAACACTTTAGGGTTTCACTACTTGTACCCAACTTTCTGCTAGTTCAATCATTCCTGTTTCGTACTTTCTAACATGGTTTCAGAGCAGGTCCTCCGCTAGGACCGATTTTTTTTAGGGCCCACCACTGCTGACTGACTACTAGCGCCCTAGTGCGCCCTACTGTCGGAGCGCCCTCGAGCGCCTCCCCCCAGCGCCCTCGTGCGCCCCTCTTTAACGGCCCCGCAAGGCCCCGCGACCTGCCCCTTAGCGACCCGCGCGCCGCCCCTTAGAGGCCCCCCTCACGGCCGCGTCGACCCCGCGCGCAGCCCCTTAGAGGCCCCGTCGGCCCCGTCGACCCCGCGCGAAGCCCCTTAGAGGCCCCGTCGGCCCCGTCGACCCCGCGCGCGCCCCACCTAGCGGCCCCGTCGGCCCCGACTGCCCCGTCGACACCGGGCGCGCCCCCCCCTTAGCGGCCCCGTCGGCCCCGTCGACCCCACGCGCCGCCCCTTAGCGGCCCACCACACGGCCCCGTCGACCCCGCGCGCAGCCCCTTAGAGGCCCCGTCGGCCCCGTCGACCCCGCGCGCGCGCTCCACCTAGCGGCCCCGTCGGCCCCGTCGACCCCACGCGCCGCCCCTTAGCGCCACGCACGGCAGCCCCAGCAGCCCCGCACGCGACAGCCACGGCCCCGCCAGAACCGAGCCGCCCGAACCGAGCCGCCCGAACCGAGCCGCCCAGCCCGAGCCGATCCGCGCCGCCCTCCCCGTACTAAGCAGTCCTCTCTGGACCGAGCCGCCCTACCTGAGTCGCGCTGCCTGCTGCTTTTAGGGTTTCGCCTGCTGCTACTACTGCTACTGTTCCTGCTGTTACTACTGCTCTTACTGCAACTATGGCTAGCCCTGGTGTACTCGCTTTCGATGCTGAGGGCCGCCCACTGAAGTTTGACACCTGGCTAGATGACTTGCACCTCTTCCTCCAGCTCACTGCCAAGGAGGACATCTCGCTGTACGATCATGCGCTAGGCAATGCTGCTGCCCCTGCTGTTACTGCTGACAGTACTGCCCGCTCCCAGTGGCAGACTCGTGACGCCCACGCTCGCTTTGCTATTCGCAACTCCCTGCCGGTAGATGAGCGCGAGCACTTTGGCCAGCACAAAACTGCGCAGGCACTGTACACTGCTGTAGTTGCACGCTACTCCTCACCTGCCTCTGCTGCGCTAGGCCGTCTCTCGCTCCCCTACCTGTTCCCAGACCTGTCCGCTTTCGCCACAGTAGCTGACCTCACCACGCACCTCCGCACTAGTGAGGCTCGGTTCCGTGCCGCTATGCCCGCTGAGTTTCTTGCCACCCACCCCCCCCCGCTCTGGCTCACTCTCTACCACCTTGTCACCCGTCTCCCTGACTCTCTTCGTGCGGTCAGGGACCACTTCCTCGCTCGCTGCCCCACTGAGCTCACCGTTGACCTGCTCGAGAAGGAGTTGCTTGTAGCTGAGACTAGCATAGTCGCTGTAGCTGCCTCTCGTGGCGACCCCCGCAACCCTTTCTTCGAGGGGTGTTCCCCTTCCCCCCTTCTCCCCTCAGTCGCCTCTGCTGTTGCTGTCGACCTAGTTGGTACTGAGCAGGTCGGGTCTGCGTCCGCTCCGAGCTGGCGCCGCAGCGGCAAGGGCAAAGGGGGCAAGGGAGGTGGAGGTGACGGCAGGGGAGGTGGTGGTGGGGGCGGTGGCGGCGGTGGGGGTGGTGGCGGGGCTGGAGGGGCTAGTGGCAGCGGTGGGGGTGGAGGCGGCAGCAGCAGAGGAGGTGGCCGGGGTGGGGGCGGTGGTTGGGGCGGCGGTGGACGCGGAGGCGGCAGAGGCGGTGGTGGTCGAGGTGGTGGTCGTGGAGGCACTGGCGGTGGCCAGAGCCAGCAGCACACTCCGTCTTCCCAGGAGCTTCGTGAGTGGTACTCTCAGCACGAGGGGGGGGTGGCCTTAGCTGCACGTACGTTATCCGCACTGGTGACCGCACTGGCCAGACGTGTGGGAGGGCGCACACCACGCAGCGCTGCTTCTCCCGCCTAGACGACGCTTGGCGCACTCAGTTCCCTACTGCCACTGAGCTGCCCCGCTGGGCTGAGCTGATGAGGAAGAACATTGATATCTATGCTCTTGACTTTGATGCGATTCTCACTGCCATGTATGTGTTGTCTACTAGTGGAGAGGGTGATCAGTACCTGCGTGTTCCGCCCGACCCGGGCATTCGCACCAGTGAGGCTGCCGCTCTAGGTGCTTGCGTGTCTGCTGCCCCAGGTGCTGGTGAGGCTGCTGCTCTAGGTGCTTGCGTGTCTGCTGCCCCAGGTGCTGGTGAGGCTGCTGCTCTAGGTGCTAGTGAGTCTGCGCCCCCTGGTACTGAGTCCACTGAGGCACTGTACACCTTCACTCTAGACTCAGGAGCTTCTCGCTGTTTCTTTCGTGACCGCACTGCCCTTGAGCAGCTTGCCCGGCCAGTTGCTGTCTCCCTTGCTGACCCCTCTGGGGGTCCGGTCATTGCGACCTCCTCCACTGTTCTTCCTTGTCCTGCGGTGCCGTCGGGCACACTGTCCGGTCTCCACCTCCCCTCGTTCTCTACGAACTTGGTGGCGGGTTGTGCGCTCCAGGACGGGGGTGTCCACCAGTTCACCCCTGCCTACGAGCGCGTGACACACTGCACGTGTACTCGGACGGGCCGTCACCTGGCTACCTTCACTAGGCAGCCGGGGTCGGACCTGTACACACTGACCACTGAGTCCCCTCAGGTAGCTGCGTCTGCGTCTGCGTCAGGTCAGCTGTCTGCCCCCTGCTCGTGTCGCTCTTTGGCGCACGAGACTTTCCTCTGGCACCACCGCCTTGGTCACCCGTCACTGCAGCGCCTTCGTGCCATGCACAAACGGTACCTTGTCTCTGGTCTTCCCCGGGTACTCCCTCCCCTCCCACCCTCGCCTGCTCCTCCCTGTCTTCCTTGTGTCGAGGGGCGGCAGCGCGCCGCTCCCCACTCCTCCTCGTTTCCCCCGACGACTGCTCCCTTGCAGACGCTCCACATGGACGTGTGGGGCCCAGCCCGCGTCCGTGGACAGGGTCAGGAGAGGTACTTCCTGATCGTTGTTGACGACTACTCGCGCTACACCACGGTCTTCCCCTTGCGCACCAAGGGTGAGGTCCCTGATGTTTTGATCCCTTGGATCCGCGCTTCTCGTCTCCAGCTCAGCGAGCGTTTCCACTCGGACTTTCCTGTCCTGCGTCTGCACTCAGACAGAGGTGGCGAGTTCTCCTCCGACCTCTTGGCGGCCTACTGTGCTGAGCAAGGTATCCGCCAGTCGTTCACGCTTCCGGCCTCTCCACAGCAGAATGGGGTTGCTGAGCGCCGCATTGGCTTGGTCATGGAGGTCGCTCGTACCTCCTTGATCCATCCGGTACGCTGCGCATCAGCTCAACCTCTGGCCCCGTGTCTCCTTGCCGGAGACCTCGCCCACACTGCTGTGGACGGGGGAGGTTGGCGATGCGTCGCGTTTCCGGGTCTGGGGATCTCGAGCTTTTGTCCGCGATATGTCCGCGGACAAGCTCTCCTCCCGCGCTGTTCCTTGTGTCTTCCTTGGCTTTGTCCCCGACGCGTCTGGTTGGCAGTTTTACCACGCCACCTCGCGCCGTGTCCTGCCCTCTCAGGACGTCACTTTTGACGAGTCGGTGCCCTACTACCGCCTCTTCCCCTACCGCACTGCCCCGCTCCCCCCCCGCCTCTCTTCCTCGCGCCAGGTGCTGCTGTGGTAGACCCCCTCCCCCCTCATGGTGCCGCTCCCTCAGGTGTGTCCCAGGTAGACCCGGTTGAGCCTGTCGAGGTAGCTGTTGACTCTCGTCCTGCTAGGGGTGCTGAGCCTGAGCGTGCGGAGCCTGGGGGTGCGGAGCCTGGGGGTGCGGAGCCTGGGGGTGCGGAGTCTGGGGGTGCTGAGCCTGGGGGTGCGGAGCCTGCGGGTGCTGAGTCTGCAGGTGCTGAGTCTGGGAGTGCTACACCTGGAGGAGCTCTCTCCTCAGAGCAGCTGCGTGAGTGGTACTTACAGTACTGCAGCCTCAGGAGAGGTGCTTCTGGAGCTAGGAGCGCTGCTGGAGCTGGTGCTAGTGCTTCCCCTCCTAGGCGGGCGCTGCCCTCTCCCCAGCAGCTCTGAGAGTGGTACGCTCGGCACTGCAGTCTCCGGAGTGGCGCTCCTCGCGTCGGGGACCGTGGTGCTGGAGCTGCTGGCGGTGCTGCTGGTACTACTGGTGCTGGTGCTGCTGGAGGTGCTGCTGCTGCTGGCGGTGCTGCTGGCGCTGCTGGAGGTGCTGTTGGTGCTGGAGCTGCTGGAGGTGCTGCTGCTGCTAGCGGTGCTGCTGGCGCTGCTGGAGGTGCTTCAGCTGCTGGAGGTGCTGGTACTGCTGAAGCTGCTGGAGGTGCTGCTGGTGCTGGAGCTACTGGAGCTGCTGGAGGTGCTGCTGCTGCTGGCGGTGCTACTGGCGCTACTGGAGGTGCTGCTGGTGCTGGCGCTGCTGGTGCTGCTGGAGCTGCTGGAGCCGCTCGTCCTGGAGGTGCTAGTACTGGAGGTTCTGGAGCTGCTGGGACTGGGCCTGCTGAGGGGGTTGGAGCTGGAGGTGCTGAGCGGCCGCGGCCGTACTACGTTCCGCTCCTTCAGCAGGTTCTTGGTCTCCCGCCCTCTACTGGTCCTTCTCCTCCCCTACTGAGTCCACCGTCTGTCCAGTCACAGTCACAGTTACAGTCTACCTCTCCATTGCCTGCTCCTTCTCCTTACACTGCGCCGTCGGGTAGTCTTACGGAGCGTCGTGAGCCTGAGTCTCGTCCTCCGTCGCCTGAGTCTAGTCCTGCGTCTTCTGGGTCTCGTCCAGAGTCGCCTGTCCGCACTGCCCGCACTGGTCGTCGTGCTCCACGTGAGCGTCCTCCTCCTGTCCTTGGCACTCACTATATGACCCTGCGTCCTTCCACTACTCCACAGCGCGTCCCTCTGCCGTCTCCTCCTGCGTCCTCTCTTCCTGACGTTGCCGACCCGCCGTCAGACCTTACTCGTGCTGCCAGTCCTACTGTCGCGCGTCTCCTTGCCACTGTTGTCACTGACCCTACCTTTGAGTCCTCTGCTGCGTCTGCTCTAGTCGCTGAGCTTGTTGACTTTGCTGCCGCCTGTCGTCTAGACTACGCCGCTAGCCTTGTTGCTGAGTCTGAGTCTGTCTGTCCTCCGTCCGTCGGGGGTGAGTGTGCTCTTGGCACGGACGTCCTTGAGGACAGACAGGAGGAGTTTGAGTGCTTTGCTGTTGCTTTACCTCATCTCGTGTCCATGCTGATTGCCCCTGAGGGAGACCCGGATGCACCAGACATCCCGACCCCACGCTCCTACGCAGAGGCGATGGAGGGTCTCTACTCCTCTCAGTGGCAGACAGCCATGGACGCAGAGATGGCTTCCTGGAAGTCCACAGGCACCTACGTCGACGAGGTTCCCCCACCTGGGGCGAACATCGTCAGTGGCATGTGGATTTTCAGGGTGAAGCGGCCGCCGGGTTCTCCGCCTGTCTTCAAGGCGCGTTACGTTGCACGAGGCTTCAGTCAGCGAGAGGGAGTTGACTTCTTCCAGACCTTCTCCCCGACCCCGAAGATGACCACTCTTCGGGTTCTGCTGCACGTCGCTGCTCAGCGTGACTACGAGCTCCACTCTCTTGACTTCAGCACTGCGTTCCTACAGGGCACCCTGCACGAGGAGATCTGGTTGCGCCGCCCACCTGGCTTCACTGGGTCGTTCCCTCCTGGTACCTAGTGGAGCCTCCGGCGGCCAGTCTACGGTCTCCGCCAGGCGCCCCGTGAGTGGCACGACACACTGAGGACTACTCTTGCTGCTCTTGGGTTTGCTCCTTCTACTGCTGACCCGTCGCTGTTTCTACGCACCGACACCACTCTGCCGCTGTTCTACGTTCTCGTGTACGTAGACGACTTGGTCTTTGCTACTGCTGACAATGAGGCACTCGCCCACGTGAAGTCGGAGTTGCAGAAGAGACACACGTGCACAGACCTGGGTGAGCTGACAAGCTATCTTGGCTTGCGGATCACCCGGGACAGAGCACAGCGCACCATCACCTTGACTCAGTCACACATGGTGCAGCAGGTCCTTCAGCGCTTCCGCTTCACGTACTCCTCGCCTCAGCCAACTCCTCTGCCTACCGGTCACTTGCTCTCAGCTCTGCCTTCGGATGAGTCCGTAGAGCCGAGTGGCCCGTATCCAGAGCTTGTGGGCTGCCTCATGTACCTGATGACATGCACTCGACCTGACCTAGCCTACCCGCTTAGCATCCTAGCACGCTATGTCGCTCCTGGCCGTCACCGGAAGGAGCACATGGATGCAGCTAAGAGGGTGTTGCGCTACTTGTGCAGTACGTCGGGCATGGGGCTTGTGCTTGGAGGACGGCGAGACGTTGTCCTCACTGGACACTCAGACGCTTCTTGGGCTGACGACCAGGCTACTTAGCGGTCGTCTCAGGGTTACACCTTCAGCCTTGGCTCTGGCTCAGTTTCTTGGCGTTCTACACGCTCTTCCTCTGTTCTCAGCTCCAGTTGTGAGGCTGAGATCTACGCCACAGCCATGGCTGCCCAGGAGCTTCGCTGGCTCACCTACCTGCTGACCGACCTGGGAGAGCGGCCTCGTTCTCCTCCAGTGCTGTACGTCGACAACAAGGCCGCCCTTGCCTTGTGTCAGGAGCATAGACTGGAGCACAGAACGAAGCACATCGCTCTGCGCTACTTCCTTGCTCGAGAGCTGCAGCAGCGTGGTCAGCTTCGTCTCTCTTACGTGGCCACTCGGGCCAACACTGCTGACGTGTTCACCAAGGCTCTTCAGCCTTGTGACCATCAGCGTTTCTGTACTGTTCTAGGCCTTGTGCCTACTCTCCCTCACTTGCTCACTTCTTGACTTTGCTTGTACTGTGATCTCTATATATATACCTGCATGCTTTCACTTGCTAGGTTGTGATCACTGTACCTCTTGTTATATTATCAAACTGCATGTGAACTGGTCTTGTGACCGCTTGCTTGTGCTCGGAATTTGTGTGGTATCCTTGAGATCCACCCTGAGCTTGCTTTGCTTTTCTTGACTGGTCTTGTGACCTCTTGTTCTCCCCCACTTTGCCTATGGGGGTGTGTCAAACTTATATGCTATAGCTTGTTTAGGCTGTAGTGGGGTAGTCAATATGGGGTACAATACTTTAGGGTTTCACTACTTGTACCCAACTTTCTGCTAGTTCAATCATTCCTATTTCGTACTTTCTAACAAAAAAAAACAATCAGACGATGAAACGGTGACATGTTGCGTACTAGCCTATCCTTGCGCAGTTTGAGGTCATCGAACGCACAAACAAGCGTCACGTGCTGCGTAGTTGTGCGAATGAGGTAAAAACAGTTCCTATGGCAAGGTAATTGATTGAACTAGCTGATTGTGTGAAGAAATGGTGCTAAACAAAACAATCAGACGATGAAAAGGTGACATGTTGCGTACTGGCCTATCCTTGCACAGTTTCCGGTCATCGAACGCACAAACAAGCGTCACGTGCTGCGTAGTTGTACGAATGAGGTCAATCCAGTTCCTATGGCAAGGTAATTGATTGAAGTAGCTGAATGTGTGAAGAAATGGTGCTAAACAAAACAACCAGACGATGAAACGGTGACATGTTGCGTACTAGCCTATCCTTGCGCAGTTTCAAGCCATCGAACGCACAAACAAGCGTCACATGCTGCGTAGTTGTGCGAATGAAGTCAAACCAGTTCATATGGCAAGGTAATTGATTGAACTAGCTGAATGTGTGAAGAGATGGTGCTAAACAAAACAACCAGACGATGAAACGGTGACATGTTGCGGACTAGCCTATCCTTGCGCAGTTTCAAGCCATCGAACGCACAAACACGCGTCACGTGCTGCGTAGTTCTGCGACGCGAATGAGTTCAAACAAGTTTCTATGGCAAGGTAATTGATTGAAATTCCTGAATGTGTAAAGAAATGGTACCAAGAAAAACAACCAAACAAAATAATGTTTTTTCATACAAACTAAACTATACGCAGAGGTAACATGCATATGAATTCTAGTTCGTACTACTGTAGTGAATAGTAGGGTTATTGTGAGAGTATGAAAAGTTTAGTATCAACAGATTCACATACATTTACATATCTCAAGTACAAAATAATTGTCTATACAACATTTTCACTTATATATATTGGTTGCAAATGATATAGCGAAACAAAATTTCAAGCTCAGGTGACGTGGCAAACCAGAATCGCCAGGGAGTGACGATCGAGAGTGAACTGTTCAAATTTTGCCTGGCGTAATCCACAGCATACCGCAGCTCTCCACCTGATCGAGTCTCCCAGGGAAGCATCGTGATGTTTACGCCAGTTAACTCCCACGTTCTTCCAGCCTCAAACCTGCCGTGATCTTCTGGAAGTCGAGAACGCAGATAACCACGGAAACCAGCCACAACAGACAACAAACGCCAGTTTACCCCCGAATCTTAACTCGCAACCCTTCCCTTACAGTAAACGGCCATTTACAGGGCCGAGACAACCCCCAAAAAAAGCTAAGTACTCGACCCCCAGGGTTGATAGCTTGGCACTGATAGTAATGTAAGCACGAACCTAGAACATCATTTTGATTGATGGCCGGCTTTGCCCACGACTTGATGCCAGGCCAGCCCTTTTTGCCGCCAACCACAATTGTTGCTGCATGCTGAAGAGTGGCGTGAGAGAAACGAGAGTACTAATGATGATACCATTCTGCGGCGGCAAAGACTCTTTGCGGCAGCGACCACATCATCATGCGATGCACCGAATCGAAACTGGATGAAACGCGGCAGAATCCGTTAGCGTAGTTAAGTGAGCGAGAGATCAGGGTCGAGCAGGGGGGAAGGGTGGAACAGCGCAGTTTGCGGTAAGTGCGCACTTACTGCATCCCAAAATTGCATTCGAGGGGGTTGGTGTACCCAACCGTGCAGTAGGGACTTCGTACCCCCGTCCGTAGTGTATGTACAGTCCCTGCGATGAACCTACATGCTATTTGGGGTACCTCGTAGCCACCATGCTTGCCGAACCTACCAAATGTAATGCTTTGGTAGTGGTTACTGTGTGTGGGCTCTGCATTCGGAGCGAATCCGGAATGTTCTAGCCTACACTGTAGGCTGGGTTCCAAACCTACATTGGTTCTACCGGGCCTGTACTTCGATGTAACTTTGTCAAAATACTCAGTATAGTAACTACAATTTACAAGTTCATTTGCGTGAGAAGCGCGTTTTTATAGGCTCGGAGTTTAACACAAAGCGTGACAAAAAGACGCGAAAACGTACCACTCACACCAAGACAGCAGCTGAACCGGATTTCGGCGGACACAAAAAATCCAGAACCGTAGATTTCGACAGTTCACGGTTCAGATCGAATCTGAGCTCTCAACTGAAAACTGTAAAATTCTCTGCAGGTTGGAATTTAAGCCGTCGATCAGAGACTCCTTCAACGGCTAAGATGAGCTATGTTTCTGGTTGGAGAATGAGTCGAAACCGTCGATCTGTATTTAACTGGATGGTCAAGATCTCAGCTGACTAATCCAAAACTAATTCACAAGGGTTGGAATTACAACCGTTGATCCAAATATGGTTGGATCTTCAACCGTCGATTCCTTCCCCTGCTCTGCTGCAGATTTCTATGGCTAGATGAAACGTTTCAGCCGTCGATCCTGCTGTAATTCAAAGGCCAAGATCGAGGGGTGAAAATGGTTGGTAAAAAATATTGCTAGACTGTTTCTGATTGGTTCAAGTTCCATCCACCCCAGATTTTGGCCAACGCACACACACACGACTGAGTATATCCAACACCCAGCCCTCTTTCCCTTACATTCATTTCTCAGCTTGCAGACAGGTATTGTTTAGTTCCTCTCCCATCAGTTTCACATGCCAGGCCACACACTGGTTTTTTTTACCTTAGAAACCTGCGCTGCTTGTTCTGTTACCGTCGATTCCCTACGGTTTGCATGTACCTTATCGCATGTCGAAGGGCGATATGGGTGTGCCGATACGGCGTGGCGATATGGACGTGCTGATATGGGCGTGGGCGTGCTTGCTGCGGCAGCGTTGTAACTTCAGTAAGCTGCGCTGCTTGTTTATGTTGTCTGTTTTCTAACACTAACGGTTGTATATGTGGCTGGTTTCTGCTGTTTGTCCTCCACACCTATAACGCCGAATGAATGCGTAGCGATTCTTTTATTTGCGTGCATAATGCGCTATTTCTACCGTCAGTTATGTGCCCATTAGTAACGCAACTTGAGAATGTATCGATTTTGCAGGCGCAAGGCTTTTCCGTGATCTGTATTGTTTGAGGCTATTATTTCGTCGTTCCTACTTAGTTTTTCGTGGGGATTAACGACTTGGTGGTAAGTATTTCCACTTTTTTTATGTTTCCTAAACCGTTGATTCTTGTTTTACAGGGATGGGATTTACGCTTGTTGCCGAAAGGATCGCTCATCCTTAGGGTCGCATTTGGTGAAGGCCAACCGTTTTTAGCAAGTCTTTCCTGGCATATTGTGTATTTGTAACGTTTATTAATATATCATTATCTCCATACCACAAACGCTCATACCGTGGCCTGGAAATATGTAATCGAATATGTGCCAAATGACCTGCTATCTGTTTTATACATACTCCATGCTTAGGTACATAGTGTATACATTGTGTATACTAATCACCCTGTTTAGATAGCCATCTCATATGTGTGTGGGGTGGAGCTATAGTGCGCACATTGTGGGGACTTCACTGTGCCCATTGTCGGAATGAAGTACGGACAGAGTGGCTACTTCACCCCTGGTGTCGAAGTAGGTGGTATGTAGGAGAACATGTACACACATTGTATGCCTACACATTGTAAAAACAGTGTATATTGGTTGTCGATGGGGAGTAGGTACATTGTCCAGTCGAACCCATTCTTTGGGATGGAAGAACTAAGAAAACGTGATGATATCGCCGTGCCCGCCCGAGGGCCTTCACACATCGCGGAATTGTTCAGCGGGCAAAAATCGGTCCCGGAGGTTGAACTGCACAGCAAGTGACGAGGCGTACCTGCCAGCAGCAGCAGCAGCACCAGGGACAGACGACTCATAATTTTTTGCGGGCGAACTAGTGAAGTCTAATCAAATGGCCACAGCGTCAAGCAGATGCCTTGGTGTCTCCGAGAAGGCCTGAATGGCCCAGCTTTATCGTAAAGGTAAAGGTAGGGGGAGAACCCCCTTTGGTTACCCCGGCTGTCGGTCAAAACCTGCCTACTACCCATTTGTTTACACGCCTCGCTGGGTGAGGAGGTAGTAGCCATATCCACTTTCTAGGCCAGCACGTGAGAAACTCCCTTCTGGGCGGCCCCATATCGTATTCAATACGATAACATCCCAAAAATGGGGGGTCCCAAGAAGTGGATCGATCTGAGTGGGGAGCCATCCCTTCAAAGCATCGCGTCGCGCAGCTTCGGAATGGTCCATTTCACTTGGGCAGCGAAGCTGTCAGCTTCGGAAATCTCCTAACAGGATGAGCGGCTAAGTTTGCAGGTTCGGTGGCCCATATCAGCTTCGGGAACCTTGTGTGAGGCCAGGAACATAACCCTTAGTTTCCCGTTGGCTCTATGTCTCGATAGTGTCTGCTGTGTTGGCGCCATAAATTTTGTAATATGACATTTGTACATTTGACTATAAAAATCAGAGACATACTATGTAACACTAATACAAGCTTTTTATACGTTGTTTACATTTTCCAGTCTACCAAAGTATGATAATTTCCTGGGTTTCCATTCATTACTGAGAAAAAATTGGGTTGAGGAAAACAGCCAAGTGTGTGGGCGGTTTTGAATTAATGTTTGCTGCAAATGCAACTGAGCTCATTTTTTCTCCCATCGGGTGTTTCGAATGGCAACAGGTTTTCAACATTAATTCTGTATTTATGAGCGTATGAAGTCAGTACAATAGTTTTGTTTTTTATTCTGTATTTATAAGACGTATGAAGCTTGTATACTTATTAGCATTAGGAGATGTATATGTCAAATATATAATATCTGGTATAGGCTGTATTGGGGTGCCTTCTAGGGGGTACAACATTTAGGTTTGCATATTTGTACCCCATCCTGTTTCTAGTTCAGACATTCCGTTGCATTCACTTTCTGAGATGGTACCGTCTAACCCCGGATATAAGCGCCAGGGCGCTTATAATAAAATCGGTTTTTTTAGGGGTGGCGCTTGTAATTGAATAACGGCCATAAGCGCCGGCGCTTATATCATGGTAAAAATGAATTTGCTTTTTTTGAGTATCAAATCGAAGCCCGTAATAAGGCGAACAAGATTGTGTAACGTGCGCGTGGCATCATGCATGAAAACCCGCCGAAAACTGCCGCGCTTCGGTTTCCAGCCGCACAAAGCCCGTCCAGGAGCAGCGCACCTGCCAGCGCTGACGTGAAAGTTGCCTTGCGGCCCAATCAGGTTTCCATGCGCTGGGTGGCAGCTGCAATTCACCCGAACCATCTAGAAGCGGCTGGAATGCCCTGCCAGCGCAGCATCGTGCGTGGCGCGATACCCTCCTCTCCGGGTTCAGACAGGGGACACCCGTCTCTCCACGACGAGGACCCCGTGGCGCTAGCCAGAAGGGGTCCCTTTGAATCCTTCATTTGTTCATCCATTCTTTCAGTTTCCCGTTCTTGGTTCTTGGTCACTCTCGCCATGCTGCGGAAGCCATGGCGGAACTCAGCGGCACGCACTTCTTGTTCAAGAAAAAGCCTACGCGCAGGCCCGCGTTTAGAGTAGACGCAGACGGGTGGTACTCCCGTGTCCCACCATCACCACCAGAGCCACCACAGCCTCCTGCGCCTCCTGCTCCTCCTTCGCCTCCTGCACCTCCTGGGCCTCCTGTTCCTCCTGTTCCTCCGTGTACTCAGTGTCCTGTGCCTCCGCTACACGCTGGAGCTGAGCCCGTGCTCACGCTGCTGCTCCCATCGGCGTTTGAGGAATACCTCTCCGAACCGGAGTCTAACAAGGCGCAAGATGAGGAGGTCGAAGTGGAGTACGTGCCTGGTTCACGGTGGGGACAGCCTGACGATTGCCCGTGGGACGAATCTACAGTCGGCGCCGACGACGATGTTGCTGAGGAAGCTGACGCTGACGCTGAGGAAGCGAGCGGCACTTACGGCGGCGAGGGTGGCACGGAGGCGAGAGCCGGGGGCGGCGCCGAGGGCGGCTCCGCTGAAGATGTTTTTCCAGAAGGCGTTCCCGGCGACGATGCCGACGACGGCGTGGAGTACTGGTCTCGCGACGGGCTTCCCGAGACCTTGCCGATACCTTCCTATCCCCCGATCAATCGCAAGCGACCCCACCCCTCTTCCCAGAACCGTGATGCCCGCCCTCCCTCTCCCAGGCACAAGCTCACCGACCACAAGAGGCAAGGTTACACCGCCGCGGAGAAGTTGAAGTGGGTTGCCAAGCTTGATGTGGCGGTGTCGGTGCGCTCCTTGGCTCGCGAGAGCGGAATCCACCCCAAGTGCCTCACCAACTGGAAGCGGGCGGCGCAGTTCCTCAAGGACGTGCACTCCGCTCGGATGCGCATGCACGGCCGCGGGCGAGCGTCGTGGTACCGGCCTATGGAGTTGAAGGTGTACGAGAAACTTCTCGAGTGGCGCCGCAAGGGAACCGCCGTATCAGTCGGCCGCCTGCAGGAGTGGTCGCGGGAGTACATGAGGCTGTTGTACCCGGACAAGCCATGGAAAGGAAGCCGGAGGTGGTCGCAGCGCTTTCGGCGTCGATGGAATCTGAGCGTCCGCATGAAGACCCGGGTTGCCCAGAAAACCGCCGCGCGTAAGAGTTACCCCGTGTACTTTGCCCTGTGATTTTTTAATTGTTGTACTAACACCCGCCATCTGTGTCCGTCCTCCCTTCCACCGCCCTTCAGATGTCGCCGAGCAGTGCCAGAGCTTCTGGAAGTTCGTGCGTGCCATGCGTCGTGTGCGCGGCATCGACACCGCGTGGATCATCAACGCGGACCAGACGCCGCTCTGGCTGGAGATGCCCGCCACCACCACCGTGGATGAAACTGGTGTTCGCTCGGTGCCTATCAGGAGCGCGGGGTATCAGAAGCAGCGTGTGACCGTGATGTTGGCGTGCACGGCGGACGGATTGAAGCTGAAGCCGTGGGTGTACTTCAAGCGCAAGACCGTGCCTAAGGGCAATTTCCCACCCGGTAAGTCAGTAGGTGCACTACTCGTTAACTGTGGTCTGTTCCGACTGCGAATTCTAACTGCTCGTACATGTTTCCTGCAGATGTGGTCGTGGCTGCACACGAGAACGGGTGGATGGACTCCGCGGGCGTCGTTCGCTGGCTTGAGGAGGGCGTCAAGCCTTTCTTGAAGCCCAAGTTCGGCAGACACGCCAAGAGCTCGATGCTGGTCCTGGACTCTTACCGCGGTCACCTCACCCAGGAAGTGAAGGACAAGCTCCGCGAGATGAACTGCGTGCCGGCAATCATCCCGTCGGGCTGTACGGCGGAGGTACAGCCGCTCGATGTCTCCATCAACAAGAGCTTTAAAGCGTCGGAACGCCAGCAGTACCAGAGGTGGTTTGAGGCAGAAGGTCAAGAGCAGCTGACGGCAGCAAGTATGGAATGAGCACGGTATTGTGTTTCCCCCCCCTCCCCCCTTGCTTATCTTTTCTTGTTGGACTAACGGGTTTCCACCGTTCTCCCGTAATGTTTCAGGGAACTTGAAGAAGCCTCCGGTGGAGGTCGTCCTGAGGTGGATATCTCAGGCATGGAAGTCAGTGCCGGCCGAGCTGATAAAGCGATCCTTCCTCACCTGTGGCATCAGCAACGTGCTAGACGGCAGTGAGGACGGCCTCGCCATGGCGCACAGGCGGAGCCAGCTTAACGCGGAAGTGGATGTCGACGATGACATCATCGCTGACGGGTTTTTTGGCAACAACTGCCAGGAGCCCGAATCTGACGATGAGGAGACTTGTTAGGTAGAAGTACCCCGGCTAGACTTGCTGTTTCGGGTCTCTGATGTTGTAGCTGCTGTCTAGAAGTGTCATGTAAGTGATTTCAATGTAATAGTTTCTTAAAAAGTTAAAGGGTGGCGCTTATAAAAAGTACAGAAATCTCAGGGGGGGCGCTTCTGATCGAGGTCCGGCCATAAGCGCCATGCTCCAGATAGAGGCGCCGGCGCCTATAATCGGACGGCGCCTATATCCGGGGCGATAGGGTATCACGAGTAGGTTTAGAATCCTTGCCTGACCTAGCCTACCTCGCGTCCTCCGCGCCCTAGAGCGCCTCCGCGCCTTACGCGCCCTCCGTCACGCGCCCTAGCGCCCTCCGCGCCCTCGCGCCCTCCGTGCTCTAGAGCGCCTCCGCGCATTACGCGCCCTCCGTCACGCGCCCTAGCGCCCTCCGCGCCCTAGCCTCCCGTAACGCGCCCTCCGCGCCCTAGCCTCCCGTAACGCGCCCTCCGTAACGCGCCCTCCGCGCCCTCCGTAACGCGCCCTCCGCGCCCTCCGTAACGCGCCATCCGCGCCTAGCTCTCCCCTACGCGCCCTCCACGCCCTCCACGCCCTCCGTATCGCGCCTCCGCCCTAGCCCGTCGCGTCGCCCGTGGCCCCTGCCCCAGCCCGTCGCCGTCTTGAGCACGAGGAGCAGGAGCGTTTGGAGCAGGAGGGGCAGCAGCTGCGAAAGTTGGACCGGCAGGAGGAGCAGGCGCAGCAGCAGCAGCAGCAGCAGCAGCAGCAGCAGCAGCAGCAGCGTCAGCAGCAGTAGCAGCCGCAGCAGCAACAGCAGCAGCAGCCGCAGCAGCAGCAGCCACCGCAGCCCGTGGTCACACCAGTGAGTGGCCTTCGGGCCCTTGGTCTTCCCCCCCCTCCTCCTATCCACCCGCAGTCACTGCCCGCTTACGGTCCTACGTTTCCTCCTCCGGACTCGTCTCGGCTGTTTTCCCTCCTCCTCAGTCACAGTCACCTCCTCCTGTTGTCCCGCACGACTGGACCGCTCGTTGCCCCCCCCGTTCTCGTCCCTCGTCTCCTCTTGCCGACCTCCGCACTGCCTTGTTTCGTTCCAGACCTCGTCGTACTCCACCAGAGTCTGTTCTCCCGTCACCCCCTGCGTCGTCTCTCACTGTCTCCTCTCATCCTATCACTGACTACTATCGTACGGCGCATCCTGTTGTCTCGCGTGTTCTCGCCTCTCTTGTCACCGACCCTCGTGCCTCTCCGTCGTCTGTCTCCGCTCTCACTGCCGCTGTCACTGACTTTGCGTCCACCCGCCGCCTTGACTTTGCCACGCGTGTCGTAGCTGCCCCGCCTGCCCGTCCTGAGGCCGCCGGGCGTGGGTTTGCCCTTGGCTGTGACCTCCTCGAGGACAGGCAGTTTGAGCTGGAGTTCCTGGCAGCCGCTTCCCCCTCTCTCTGTGCCATGTTGCTTTCCCCTGAGGGAGACCCCGACGCCCTTGACATACCGACTCCTCGCACGTACCGTGAGGCAGTTTCAGGGGAGTTGGCTTCTCAGTGGAAAGCGGCCATGGACTCAGAGTTGGCTTCTTGGAGATCCACAGGCACCTACGTCGACGCAGTTCCCCCTCCCAGGGCGAACGTTGTCGATGGCATGTGGCTCTTCAAGGTGAAGCGGCCGCCTGGATCACCGCCTGTGTTCAAGGTGCGTTACGTGGCTAGGGGCTTCAGTCAGCGTGAGGGAGTTGACTTCTTCCAGACCTTCGCCCCGACCCCGAAGATGACTACTCTTCGGGTGTTACTCCACGTAGCAGCACAGCGAGACTACGAGCTGCACTCTCTTGACTTCTCCATTGCTTTCCTCCAGGGCCGCTTACACGAGGAGATCTGGCTGCGCCGTCCTCCTGGTTTCACTGACACCTTCCCACCTGGGACTCCGTGGAGCTTGAGGCGGCCAGTCTACGGCTCCGCCAGTCGCCCCGTGAGTGGCACGACATCCTGCGCTCCACGCTTCGTGACCTAGGGTTTCGTCCCTCCTCTGCTGACCCGTCGCTGTTTATTTGCACTGGCTCCACTCCCTTCTCTATCCTGGTCTACGTCGACGACCTGGTGTTTGCTACAGCTGACAGGGCAGCACTGGCGGAGGTGAAATCCGAACTGCAGAAGAGACACACGTGCACTAACCTTGGTGAGCTGCAGCGCTACCTTGGCCTGCAGATCACTAGGGACAGAGCCGCTCGCATCATCACACTGACTCAGTCACACATGGTGCAGCAGGTCCTTCGGCGGTTCGGGTTTCAGTTCTCCACCACACAGCCCACTCCTCTTGCCGTTGACCACCGTCTCACTGGCCCCTTTCCTGACGAGCCCTTTGAGTCCAGTGGTCCCTACGCAGGGCTTGTGGGCTGCCTCATGTACCTGATGACTTGTACTCGGCCGGACCTCGCCTTTCCCCTCAGCGTCCTCTCTCGCTTTGTTGCGACTGGGAGACACCGTCCTGTTCACTGGAAAGCTGCTGTGAGGGTGGCGAAGTACCTGGCGACTACATCAGGCATGGGGCTTGTGCTTGGAGGGACACAGCCAGTTGAGTTGACCGGTCACTGCGACTCTTCCTACGCTGACGACGCGGAGACCCAGCGCTCGACTCAGGGTTACTGTTTCAGTCTGGGTGCTGCTGTGTCGTGGACGTCCACACGGTCGTCGTCTATGGCTTCGTCCAGTGCAGAGGCAGAGATCTACGCTGGTGCCATGGCGGCACAGTAGCTCCGCTGGTTGACCTTCTTGCTTGCTGACCTTGGTGAGCGGCCTCACTCTGCGCCGACCTTGTACGCTGACAACAAGGCCATGATCCTCCTGTGTCGAGAGCCTCGACTGGAGAGCAGAGTGAAGCATATTGACGTGAGGTACTTTCTCCTGCGAGAGCTATAGCGACGCGGCCAGGCACGCTTGGACTTTGTGGCCTCAGAGGCCAACACTGCTGACGTCTTCAACAAGGCCTTGGCGCCTGGTGACCACCACAGGTTTTGCGTGCAGCTAGGGCTTGTTGAGGTAGGCCCTCGCTTGATGTAGTGTTGCTCTTGTTGCTTGTTCTGTTTGTCATTGCCCTTATATATATTGTTCTCTCTTGAACTGGCCTTGTGGTCGCTTGCTTGTGCTCGGAATTTGTGTGGTGTCCTTGAGATCCACCCTGAGATTGCTTTGCTTCTTGCATTGACTGGTCTTGTGACCGTTTGTTCACCCTGCTTGCTTTGATGCCCCTCACTTAGCCTATGGGGGTGTGTCAAATATATAATATCTTGTATAGGCTGTAGTGAGGTGCCTTCTAGGGGGTACAACATTTAGGTTTGCATATTTGTACCCCATCCTGTTTCTAGTTCAGACATTCCGTTGCATTCACTTTCTGAGAGTATAGTGCCGTGTTTGTTTGTTTAATTCCAAGTTATTTTGACCAATGGCCTTTATTACGTATCTAGATGAGACCGTCCAAATTTGAGATCATTTACATCCGAATTGGATTGGTACACAAGTGTCCGTGCTTATAACGGGTCAAATCTGTTGAAGGATAAGCAGTCATGTCATTATGAGCTGTTTAGTGCTGTGTTTGGTTAGGGTTAATGACCAACAACCACTGTTATGTATGCGATACTATCCATAGTTAAGATAATTCACACCTAAATTGGATAGATAAACAAACATCCCTATGCATAACGTGTCAAATCTGTTCAATGATAGACGGTCATGTCACTATCTGCTTGTTTCATTAAATCCCGTGTCTTTTGACCAAAAGCTTCAACTGTGAAACTGTATTTATACATTGTTAGGCTATATTGGGGCTAGCCTTAGGAGTACAACTTTCGAGTTTGCTATTTGTACCCCCATCTTGTTAGTTCATTCCCCTTTCATACGTTCTTAACATGGTATCCCACAGCCTAGGTTAGCTCCGATTGCCGTGCCTACTGCCATACCCACTTCCGTACCTACTGCCCCGTACTGCCCCACGCGCATGTTGCATCACGTTGCCCCTAGCGCACAGCTTTTCGTGGGCATCGCGCTGCCGCGCGCACCCCGCCATTTACACGCGCGCGCTGTGCTTCCGCTGCCCTACACTGCCGCGCACGCCACACGCTGCCCCGCACTGCCGCGCGCGCCGCGCGCAGCTCTTCACGCTGCCCTGCACGCGCCACCGCTGCCCTGCACACGCCACCGATGGCCCTGCCCACGCGCTCCCGCTGCCCCTGCCCACACGCTCCCGCTGCACGGGCGCCGCTGCTGACTCGCACGTCACTCCTGCGTACGCACCGTCACTGCCCGGTGCGCCGCTGCTGCCGGGCTCTACCGCTGCTCGCGCGCTGCCATTGCCCAGCGCGTCGCCACTGCTCCGTGCGCCACTGCTGCCGGGCGCCGCCGCTGTTCGCACACCGCCGCTGCCCGCGCGCAGTCGCTGCACGGTGCGCCACTACTGTCAGGCGCCGCCGCTACTGCTACTACAGCCGGAGCTGCTGCCGCCACTACACCCGCCGCTGCCTTCGCCGCTACAGCTCCCACCACCGCCCCTGCCGCTACAGCCGCCGCCGTTGTCACTGTAGCTGCTGCTACAGCTGCCGCCGCCGCTATACCACTGCCGCTAGAGCCGCCGCCGCTGCTGCTACAGCTATAGCCGCTACTTCCGCTACAGCCGCCGCTGCTGCGCTACAACCACCGCCGCTGCTGCTGCAACTGTCGCCGCGCCATTGCAACTTCCGCTACAGCTGCCGTCGCCGCTTCCACTGCAGCTACCGCCGCTGCTGCCACTACATCCGCTGCCGCTGCAGATGCCGCCACCGCTACAGCTACAACCACCCCCGCTGCCGCTGCAATTGCCACTACTGCCATTACAGCCGCTGCCCGTGCACCGCACCGCTGCAATTGCCGCCCTTGCGCCACAGCTACTCGTGCGCCTCACTGCAGCTGCTACTGCCCTTGTGCCATTGCTGCTGAGTGCCACTGCCTACCATGGCAACACCTACTGTACTGACCTTTGACGCAGAGGGCCGCCCGATCGAGTACGAGTCCTCGCTTCTAAACCTTCACCTGTACCTGCAGAGAAATGCCAAGGACGATGACTCGCCTTTTTTACACACGTCGGGATCCCTTTTGGCCCCACCTGAGGTGACTGACCCCGGCTCTTCTGCTGCTGAGGCTCTGCGGTAGTAGTTTAGGACTGAGCTCATTGCTCGTACACAGTGGTTAGCACGTGACACTACTGCCCAGCTTGTAGCCCACAATCACCTCCCTCCCGACCAGAGGTCCCACCTTCGCCAGCTTTAAACGGCCAAAGAGCTCTATGACGCAAGTGCAACTCCTCCCCCTTTTTTTCCACCATAGGCTGTCTTGCGCTGCCGTTTCTCTTCCATGAACTGTTTGACTTCACCACTGTAGCCAACCTCATGACTCACCTGCGCTCCCTTGACACGCGCTACCGTGCTGCTCTCATGCCAGAGTTTCTGGCTAAGAACCACCCCCCCATGTATCTCACTCTCTAATTCCTCAGGATTCGCCTCCCTGACCTTCTTCGCGCCGTTTGAGGTCACTTCCTCTCCCTAGACCCCACTGAGCTCACCCTTGCCTCGTTTGAATCTCGTCTACTCAAAGCCGAGACTAGTGCATGCGCTGTTGCTGCCTCTCGTGGTACTCTCTGCCTCTCCTTCTTTGAGGGGTAATCCCACCTCCCTTCTCTCGCCTGCTGTTGCCTCTGCTGCTGCAGCTGACTTCCTTGGAGCTGAGGAGGTCAGTAATGCGTCTGCCCCTAGCAGGAGGCGCTGCAGCCGGGGTGCGTGTACTAGGGGTGGGGGCGGTGGGGGCGGTGGAGGGGGCGCTAGCGGCGGCAGTGGCGGGGGTGGTGGAGGTGGCGGTGGAGGTGGCGGGGGTGGTGGGGGTGGTGAGGGTGGTGGGGTTGGTGGTGGGGGCGTGGGTGGCGGTCGGGGTGGAGCTGGCGGGGGTGGAGTTTTGGGTACGGCTACCCAAGGAGCTGCGTTTGGTGGTGCAGGTGGAGGCGGCGGCTCTGGGGGTGGGCAGCAGCAGCAGCCACATCGGTAGGAGACTCTCTCATCGCAGTAGCTTCGTAAGTGGGTTGCCCAGCGAGGCGGCCTTGGAGGCGGAGGTCGCTGCCAGTACCAACGGTGCACGAGTTGCCCTGGAGAGGTCTGCGGCAGGTAGGGGCACACCGAGGCTCGCTGCTTCTACTACCTCGGCGATGCTTTTCCAGCGGAGTTTGGTGAGGAGGCCAAGGTTCCTCACTGGTTAGGATTGCTAAAGAAGGGTGTAGATGTATTTTCTCTTGATTAAGACCAGATCTCTCCTGGCATGTATTTCTATGTTTTCTTGTGTACCTAGATCTGGTAGTGAAGAGGCTGCTAGTGTAGGTGCTTCTGAGACTGCTAGCATAGGTGCAAAGCGGAGGCTTTGCACAACTTCATGCTGGACTTCGGCGCGTCTCGCTGCTACTTCCGCGACTGCACCACAGTCATACCGCTCACAGCCCCTGTCCTTGTCACCCTTGCCGACCCCTCCTCTTGCCCAGTCGTTGCACGCGGCTCCACTGTCCTCCCATGTCCGGCAGCCCCTTCTGGATCCCTCACGGGTTCCACCTCCCCTCGTTTGCTACTAACTTGGTGAGCACCGCTCACCTCTAGGATCTGTTGGTGACCATCACCTCTCCTAAGGGCGAGCGCGTGGTGATCTGTACGGACATAGTGACTGGCGACCACCTCGCCACGTTCACTCGGAGGTCTGAGTCTGGCCTATACACACCGCACACTGAGTCTACTTAGTTGGCTGCGTCAGGTCAGGTAGCTGCGTCGTGCTCATGTCGGTTACTCATGCACCCGTTCCTCCTCTTGCACCATCGTCTTGGCCACCCCTCCTTTCAGCACCTTCGTAACATGCACTCGCGTACCCTTGTCTCAGGCCTCCCGCGGTCCCTGCCCCCGCTCCCGCAGTTGCTTGCAACGCTGTGCACTCCCTGCGTCGATGGGAGGCAGCGCGATGCTCCTCACTCCTCGTTTCCTTCGACCACTGCTCCTCTGCAGACGCTACACAAGGACGTGTGGGGCCCCGCCCTCGTCTCTAGGCCACGCCGGGAGCGCTACTTCCTGCTGGTCATAGACGACTACACGCGCTACACCACGGCATTTCCCTTAGAGCATAAGGGCGACGTCCGTGTTGTTTTGATCCCTTGGATCCGTGCTCTGTCTGCACTCTGACCGTGGTGGCGAGTTTGCCTCCGGTCTTCTTGACGATTTTTGTCGTAAGGAGGGCATCACCTAGTCGTTCACGCTTTCGGCCTCTCCATAGCAGAATGGGATCGCTGAGAGCCGCATTGGCTTGATCATGGAGGTTGCTTGCACCTCCATGATCCATGCGTCTGCTCCTCATTTTCTATGGTGGTTAGCGGTCCGATATGCTGCGCATCAGCTCAACCTCTGACCCCATGTCTCCGAGCCAGAGACCTCGCCAACACTGCGTTGGACGACGGAGGTTGGCGATGCGACGGTGTTTCGGGCCATAGGTTCGCTTGCCCTTGTCCGCGATCCTTCCGTGGACAAGCTCTCTCTTCGCACAATCTGCTGCGTCTTCCTTGGCTTTCCCACCGACGCACCTGACTGGCAGTTTTACCACCCAGTCACGTGTTGCGTCCTGTCCTCCTGCGACGTCACATTTGACGAGTCGGTGCGTCCTGTCCTCCTGCGACGTCACATTTGACGAGTCGGTCTGCTACTACCATCTTTACCCCCACCGTAATTCCCCTGTCCCCCCCCCTCCTCGCCCCTCTTCCTGGTTCCAGGTTACCCCCCGGTAGACCCCTTCCCCCGCGTCTTGCTCCCTTTGGTGTGTCCCGCGTCACACCACCCCCCTTGGTTGAGCTTTTAGAGGTCTCTTCAGACCCCTCTGGTGAGGCTGAGAAGGTTGACCCTGCTACTGACGACACATCACCCGGCTGCTCACCGCGCTTGGAGACACCTCCTAGTTTTCCGCCTCGGCCGTCTTCGCTGCCTTTGCAGCCTGTCATTGTAGACTCCGATATTGCTGGGGGTGGTGATACTGGAGGTGCGGGCTCTGGGGGTGCTGGTTCTGGGGGTGGTGATTCTTGAGGTGCTGGTTCTGGGGGTGCTGGTTCTGTGGGTGCTGACTCTTGAAGTGCTGGTTCTGGGGATGCTGGTTCTGGAGGTGCATATTGTCCTTGTGGTGGTGGAGTCGTCGATATCACTGCTACTGCTACTGCTGAAGGTTCTGCGGGTGCGTTGCAGCCTCTGCCACGGCGCCCCTTGTTCTTGGAGCAGCAGGAGTCGTCGATGTCACTTCCTGAGTCTATTGCTGGAGGTTCTGGGGGTGCTGAAGCTGGAGGCCTGGAGCAGGAGGTGCTGGAGGCTCTGGTACTGGAGGTGCTGAAGCTGGAGGTGCTGGAGGTTCTGGTGCTGGAGGTACTGGAGTTGGAGGTGCTGGAGCTGGCGGTATTGGAGGTTCTGGTGCTGGAGGTACTGTCGCTGGAGGTGCTGGAGCCTTTGGTGCTGGAGGTACTGGAGCTGGAGGTGCTGGAGGTACTGGGGATGGGGGTGCTACGCGACCACGGCAGCGGAGACCGTTGTTCTAGGAGCACCCGCAGTCGTCGCTGCCACCACCTGGCTCCGTTCTTCACCAGCTTCTTCTGTCTGCCTATGCAGAACCGTCTACCACTGGTATTACTCCTCTCCTGTTCCCGCCGCCTGACTCCCCACTGCCTGTTCCTTCTCGTTACACTGAGTTGACCGACTCCCTGACAGAGCGTCGAGAGCCTGCGTCTCGTCCTGCGTCACCTGTTTGCTCGTACTAATCGTGCTCCCCATGTTCGCCCTCCACCTGTCCCCGACACTCACATCATGACACTTCGTCCTTCCTCTGTTCCACAGCCTCCCTTCCTGACGTTCCTGTCCCTGAGTCTGACCTTGCTTGTGCTGCTAATCCGACTGTCACTCGTTGTTTGGCCACAGTCACTGACCCTACTTTTGAGTCTGCTGCTTCGTCTGCCTTAGTCACTAAGCTTGGTGACATTACTGCTACATGCCGCCTTGACTACCTCGCGAGCCTTGTTTCTGTCTCTGACTATTCTCCGTCGGTTGAGGGTGAGCTTGTCCTTAGCTGTGACGTCCTTGAGGATAGGCAGTTTGAGCTGGAGTGCACCGCGGCTGCTGTACCTCATCTCGCTGCCATGCTGCTTGCCCCTGAGGGAGATCCGGATGCACTGGACATCGCGACCCTGCGCTCTTACGTAGAGGTGATCAAGGGCCAGTACTCCTCTCGATGGCAGATAGCCATGGACGCAGAGATGGCATTCCGAAAGTGTCAGAATAGCAGGCAGAAAGTTAGAAGCAGAAAGAGGGGCTTCACTAGTAAGCAGGGCAGTACATATAGCAAACCCTAATTTGAGTTGTACTCACTATAGAGTACCCCACTGCAGACTAGACAATTATAACATTCTGACACACCCCCATAGTCAAAGTGGGGTATAATCAGCACAGCAAGCAGTCATAGAGCAGGTTCACAAGGACAAGCAAAGCTAGAGGCATTCACAAAGGGCAAGTGAGGAGGAGGAGGCGGGACTGTAAGAGGAGAGGAGATAGGAGGCGACGGCTGAAGCTGCAGACACACGGGCAACAGAAGCGACACTGGCACAGTGGCTACCGGGACAGCGCCCCGGACTACTGGAGTAACTGGCTCTGCGGCTAACTCTGAGCGGCAGGAGCAACGGACCCACGGGCGACTGTCTGCAGCAGGCTACTACTGGGCTACCGGAGCAGCGCCCCGGACTACTGGTGCTGCTGACGACAAGACGGCAGCCTCCGTTCAACCTCCCCCAACTGTCCCACCCCCCTTTCACACACCCACTGCTACACCCCTAGCTCCACTCCCATGTCACCCCCCTAGTACCACTCCTTCGGCTCCCACACACCCACCCCCCTCAGCGGCAGCTGCAGCAGTGGGAGACGGAGGAGGAGGAGGAGGAGCAGGGGACGGTTCACACACCCGTCACCCCCATACCCGCCACCCCCAAACCCTAAAACGGGCAGTACGGGGCAGGAGCGCGGGCAGCAGCGCGGGGGACGGCGCGCGGCCCCCAGGGCGCCACGACGGGGCAGCGGGGGGCCGCGCGCGGCTCCCCAGGGCGCCGCGACGGGGCAGTGGGGGGTCGCGCGCGGCTCCCCAGGGCGGCGCGACGGGGCAGCGGGGGCCGCGCGCGGCTCCCCAGGGCGCCGTGACGGGATTGCGGGGGCCGCGCGCGGCTCCCCAGGGCGCCACGACGGGGCAGCGGGGGGTCGCTCGCGGCTCCCCAGGGCGGCGCGACGGGGCGACGGGGGCCGCGCGTGGGTTGCGGGGCGACGCGACGGGCTCCAGGGGGGGCGATGCGACCGTCGACGGGGGGGGACGCGCGGGTCCCCAGGGTGACGCGTGCAGAAGGAAGCCGCCACGCGCCTCGGGGCGCACGGCGGGCAGAAAACCGCCATGCGCCCCGAGCGCGTGGCGGGAAGAAAAAAAAAAAAGCGTCGCGCGCCACGGGGCACGCGACAGACAGGAAAGCAGCGGAAGCACGTGGGGCCCACAGGCCAAGAGCGTAACAGCTTTGATTCCATGTCAGAATCACAGGCAGAACGAGGAGCCATAGCTAGGGGTTAGCTAGCTAGGCAAGAGAAAATATGCAAAGGAGGATTGGACTAGCAACAGTTGGGATACAAATAGGAAACTCTAAGGGGCCGTACTCACTATAGAGTACCCCACTGCAGGCTAGACAAGCATTATAATCTGACAGAAAGTTTACAGGCACCTATGTTGACGCAGTTCCCCCTCTTGGGGCGAACGCAGTCGATGGCATGTGGATTTTCAGGGTGAAGCGGCCGTTGGGTTCCCCGCGTGTCTTCAAGGCGTGTTACATTGCACGAGGCTTCAGTCAGCGTCAGGGGGTTGACTTCTTCCAGATCTTCTCCTCCACTTCGAAGATGACCACTCTTCGGGTGTTACTGCACGTTGCCGCACAGCGTAAGTACGAGCTGCATTCGCTTGACCTCTCTACAGCTTTCTTGCAGGGCAGCCTCCACGAGGAGATCTGGCTGTGCCGCCCACCTGGTTTCACTGGGTCTTGACAACAAAGCTGATTTTTCAGTGTGACATAGTGACATAGTGTACATAGCCTAATGAACAAAAGCGATTTCGGGTACAACACTGATGAGTTTTAGGTCTTTTGCCCTTTGGCGAGATTATAGGGATTCTCTGAAATGAGAAAACTAAGATTTTCAGTTGAACACAGTCAGTTTAAGTGTAAGTTGCCTCAACTGGTTAGGAACAGTATTTGAATCGTGATGTCTGGGGTTGGATTCCTTCTGCGAATGTATTTTAGTATGTAATTTCACACTGATAAGGAAAAGCAATTTTAGGGATAACGCTGATAAATAAGTCTTATATTTTCTACCACCCTTATAGAAAGACCAAGTACAGCGAAGTAACCTTACGAGAAAAATATAACATACGGTAACTCCTATCCAGAGGCCTGTCACGGGTGTGGCGACAACGAAATTGTGGGGGGGAGGGGGGAGAATCTCGGCAGATATCAAAAGAAAGTACTATGTAATTCTATGGAGCAAGGACTTATCGCGATGTCCTCTCGTACTTGCACCTACTCGTGATCGGCTATAATAAGAAGAAAAGAAACCTATAAGAAAAAGAGGGTGTTAAAAAAAATCACCCCAAAAGGGGGGTATAAGAAAACCAAGGTCAGTTATGAGACCCACCCCGCACAAGCCACCCGGGGGGGTTTTATTTTTTGCGGGTGGTATGTCAGGGTGTTTGCGGCATCCTCAAGGATTTTCTCAGCCCTACATTGTCAAAGCAATTGCAAAATCCTGACGACTCGATAAACCTCACAGAATCATATTGTCACAAGTTGTTTTACATGTTTGTTAGAATTGTAGCCTAAGTAGGGTTCACAGTAGGGGGTACAGGACTTTTCTCGACTCTTGCCTTGTACTCCCCTCTCCCTCACTACCAAACCCCATTCCGCTACGTAACTTCTGTGATGGTATCATGAGGTTACCTCCTAGGCCTATTAGTCCTAGTTAGTCCTCATTGTCGCCTTCCTCCTAGCCCGTACACTCACATGCCCCGCCTATCGAGCCTATTAAGGCCCCGCCCCTCCCCATTCTGTCGCGCTTAGGCAGGCCGCCGTGGCCCGTTTTTCCCCACACGCTTAGCCAGGTCGTCGTGATTAGGCAGGCCGTTGCGCTTAGGCAAGCCCATCGCGCTTAGGTAGGCCGTCGCAGCAGTCGCAGTAGTGCGCCACTGCACGCCACGCCCGTGGGCCCCGTTTAGCCGCGATTGAAAGGCCCTCGTGGGCCCCGTTTGGTCACGCTCAGGAAAACCCCCGCGGGCCCGTTCTGCCACGTCCTGCCAGCCCGCGCGCACGCACAGCCACCACGCACAACTGACTACAGGCCACGCACGCACAGGCCACGCGCGCACGCGCAGCAACAGACCCACGCGCACGCGGCCAGCGCACGCAACAGCTGCACTCAGCAGCCGCGCACGCAGCAGCGCACGCCTGCTTTGCGCTCATCCGCCAGCAGCAGCAGCAGCAGCGCAAGCGCCCGCAACCGCCAGCAGCATCAGCACTGCTAGTGCCTGCAGCCGCCAACAGCAGCCACACTGCTAGCACCTGCAGCCGCCAACAGCAGCCGCATTGCTAGCACCTGCAGCCACCAACAGCAGCTGCATTGCTCGCGCCTACAACCGCCAGCAGCAGCCGCCAGCAGCACCAGCAGCAGCGGCGCTAGCGGCCAGCGGCCTGCCACAACAGCCACAAACGCGCAGCCTTGCGCACACCACACTCAGCCTGCTGCCCGCACGCAGCAGCGCACGGCTGCATTACACACATCCAACAGAAGCGCTCGCACGGGCCGCACTAGCTGGAACTTACCGCCAGCAGCAGACACCAACCGCCCACATCTCATCCTAACCGCCCATAGCGGCCCGCAGTACCAGCAGTGCCCATTGTCTCGTGCACGCCTCCTGCCTTTGGCACCTCTAACGGCGGCGGGCAGCCGCATTCGTTTTTTTCTGACGAAGTTTCGGTTTTGTGCCCCGACTGGCGTTCCTAGCCCGCCTTGCCTAGCCGACTGTTCCTAGGCTGGTGTCTATTTGTCTGTAGTTCCTAGCATTGCTCCAGCTGCTCCTAAGAGCGTCGCATTGGCTTGATCATGGAGGTTGCTCGTACCTCCATGGTCCATGCGGCTGCTCCCCATTTTCTGTGGCCGTTTGCGGTCCGATACGCTGCGCATCAGCTCAACCTCTGGCCCCGTGTCTCTGAGCCAGAGACCTCGCCCACACTCCGGTGGACGGGGAAGGTTGGCGATGCGTCGGTGTTTCGGGTCTGGGGCGCGCTCTCCCTTGTTCGCGATGCCAAAGCGAGCAAGCTCTCCTCTCGCACTCTCCGCTGCGTCTTCCTTGGCTTCCCCACCGACGCCCCGCCGTGGCAGTTCTACCACCCGCGCTCGCGTCGAGTCTTCTCCTCCCATGACGTCACTTTTGACGAGTCTGTCTGTTTCTACAGGCTACACCCGCACGCGTCCCACCCGGTCCCCCTAGCGCCTCTCTTCCTGGTACCAGTCCCCCCCCCGGTAGACCCCCTCCCCCCACAGGGTCCTGCTCCCTCAGGTGTGTCTCAGGTAGACCCACCCCCCTTGGTTGAGCCTTTGGAGGATTCTTCTGACTCCTCTGGCCCAGCTGAGGGGGGCGACCCCGCCGCTGACGACACGGCGCCCACTCGCCGCTCTCCACGCTTGGAGACCCCCCCTGGTTTTCCGCCTCGGCCGTCTTCGCCGCCTCCGCAGCCTGCTGCTGTGGACTCTGGAGCTGAGACTGCTGGTGCTGAGCCTGGGGGTGCCGAGACAGAGGGTGAGGGTTCTGGGGGTGCTGCGACTGAGGGTGCTACGACTGGGGGTGCTGACTCTGGGGGTGATGCGAGTCCTAGTGGCGGTGGAGCTGTGGGTGACCCTGTTGGAGGTGCTGGAGCTGCTAGTCCTGGAGGTCCAGCCGGTGCTGGAGGTGCTGGAGCTGCTGGCACTAGAGGTGCTGGTGCTGCTTATATTAGGTGCTGGAGGTGCTGCCGGTGCTGGAGGCGCTGGAGCTGGAGGTACTGGAGGTACTGGAGCTGCTAGTCCTGGAGGTGCTCGTACTGGAGGTGCTGGAGCTGCCGGTGCTGGTGGTGCTGCTGGTGCTGGAGGTGCTGGAGGTGCTGCTGGGGGTACTGGAGGTACTGGAGGTTTTGGAGGTGCGGGTCCTGGAGGTGCACGTACTAGAGGTGCTGGACCTGCCGGAGCAGGTGGTGCTGCTGGTGCTGGAGGTGCTTGAGGTGCTGCTGGAGCTGCTGGCACTGGAGGTGCTGGAGGTACTGCTGGTGCTAGAGGTGCTGGCGCTGCCGGAGCTCGTGGTGCTGCTGGTGCTGGAGGTGCTACTGGAGCTGCTGGTGCTGGAGGTGCTCGTGCTGCTGGTGCTGGAAGAGCTGGAGCTGCTGGTACTGCCCCGCGCCGACCGTTTTTCTACCCGCAGCTGCAGTCGTCCCTGCCGCCGCCTGACTTGGTCCTTCGCCAGGTTCTTAGTCTCCCGTCTTCCACTGGCCTCACTCTACCTCTCCTGTGTCCACCGACATACCAGTCTCAGCCACAGCTACTGCCTGGCTCCCCGCTGCCTGCTCCTGCTCCTTACACTGAGGTGACTGAGTCCCTGACTGAGCGTCGTGAGCCTCAGACTCGTGCTTCCACACCTGTTCGTGCTCGTCGTGTCACCCGTCCTCGTCCTCCTGCTGTCCCAGGCACTCACAGTATGGCACTTCGTCCTTCCTCTGTTCCACAGCGTGTTGTCCTGCCGTCTCCTCCGGCGTCCTCTCTTCCGCACGTTCCTGACCCTGAGTCCGACCTTGCTCGTGCTGCCAGTCCTACTGTCACTCGTCTCCTCGCTACTGTCGTCACTGACCCTGACTTTGAGTCTACTGCTGCGTTTTCCCTAGTCACTGAGCTGGTCGACTTTGCAGCTAGGAGTCGTTTCGACTACGTCGCGAGTCTTGTTACTGAGTCTGAGTCTGTTTGTCCTCCGTCCGTTGGGGGTGAGGTTGCCCTTGGCTATGACGTTCTTGAGAACAGATAAGAGGAGCTGGAGTGTCTTGCGGCCGCTGCACCTCATCTCGCGACCATGCTGCTTGCCCCTGAGGGAGACCCGGATGCACTTGACATCCCCACCCCGCGCTCTTACAGAGAGGCGATCTTGGGTGAGTACTCCTCTCAGTGGCAGACAGCCATGGACGTAGAGATGGCTTCTTGGAGGTCCACAGGCACCTACGTCGACGAGATTCCCCCACCTGGGGCGAACATCGTCAGTGGCATGTGGATTTTCAGGGTGAAGCGGCCGCCGGGTTCTCCGCATGCCTTCAAGGCACGTTACGTTGCTCGAGGCTTCAGTTAGCGTGAGGGGGTTGACTTCTTTCAGACCTTCTCCCCCACCCCGAAGATGACCACTCTTCGGGTGTTGCTACACGTTGCAACTCAACATGACTACGAGCTGCACTCCCTCGACTTCTCCACAGCTTTCTTGCAGGGCAGCCTTCACGATGCCATCTGGCTGCGCCGTCCACCTGGCTTCACTAGGTCGTTTCCTGAGGGTACCCAGTGGAGCCTACGGCGACCAGTGTACAGCCTCCGTCAGGCACCTCGCGAGTGGCACGACACACTGAGGACAACACTTGCGGCTCTTGGGTTTGCTCCTTCGACTGCTGACCCGTCGCTGTTTTTGCGCACCGACACTACCCTGCCGCCGTTCTACGTTCTCGTATACGTCGACGACTTTGTTTTTGCTACTGCTGATACGGAGGCGCTGGCCCTAGTGAAGGCGGAGCTGCAGGAAAGACACACCTGCACTGACCTGGGTGAGTTGCGGAGCTATCTTGGCTTGCAGATCACCTGGGACAGAGCACGGCGCTCCATCACCCTGACTCAGTCACACATGGTGCACCAGGTCCTCCAGCGCTTTGGCTTCCAGTACTCCTCGCCACAGCCCACTCCTCTGTCTACCGGTCACTCGCTCTCAGCTCCACCTTCGGACGAGTCCGTAGAGCCGATTGGTCCGTACCCAGAGCTGGTGGGTTGCCTCATGTACCTGATGACGTGCACACGACCTGACCTCGCGTACCCTCTCAGCCTCCTGGCTCGCTACGTGGCTCATGGTAGACACCGAAAGGTGCACTGGGATGCTGCGAAGAGGGTACTGCGTTACTTGTGCAGTACATCGGGCATGGGGCTTGTGCTTGGAGGACGGGGTTCAGTGGTACTCACGGGAGACTCCGACGCTTCTTGGGCCGACGACCAGGCGACTCAGCGTTCGTCACAGGGTTACACCTTTAGTCTTGGCTCTGGTTCTGTCTCGTGGAGGTTCACTCGTTCTTCTTCTGTGCTTGGTTCTAGCTGTGAGGCCGAGATCTACACTGGGGCCATGGCTGCACAGGAGCTACGCTGGCTGACCTACCTGCTGACCGACTTGGGAGAGCGGCCTCGTTCTCCTCCAGTTCTGTACGCCGACAACAAGGCAATGCTTGCCTTGTGTCGCGAGCAGAGACTGGAGCACAGAACGAAGCACATTGCTCTTCGTTACTTTCTTGCTCGGGAGCTGCAGCAGCATGGTCAGCTGCGCCTTGCGTACGTGGCCTCTTGGGCCAACACTGCTGATGTCTTCACCAAGGCCCTTGGGTCTGGTGATCATTAGCGTTTCTGCACTGCTCTTGGGCTTCTGCCCACTCTGCCTCATCTGCTGGTTGCTTGACTTGCTCTTGTTGTTTATACCTGCTTGTTTACTCTTGCTAGGTTGTGATCAGTGTACTGCCTTGCTATTATAACTCTGCATGTGAACTGGCCTTGTGGCCGCTTGCTTGTGCTCATATTATAACCCTGAGCTTTGCTTTGCTTGTTCTCTTGCTTGACTGGTCTTGTGACCGTCTATTGTGTTTGCTAACTCCCTCTTAGCCTATGGGGGTGTGTCAAACTATATGTTTGTGTTCTCTCTAGGCTATAGTGGGTTAGTACTTGTACCCAACTCATTCATAGTTCATTCATTCCTGTACAGTTGATTCTGACATAGCCCTGAATTCAAGTCCTAAGGGTACATTCCGCTGTGGACACTGTCCCAATCGATGTGTCCCAATCGAGTGTACCGCTCCGAACCGAACTAAACCAGAGACGCGAAATTTTCTAAACTAGGGTGCAATTTGGTGTAATACGATGCAGTGCGGTAGAAACGATTGGGACACATCGATTGGGACAGTGTCCACAGCGGAATGTACCCTAAGTTGAGGGGTTTCCCGGACGCTTAAGGGCTGGAAAACGCCGCTTTCCGCAAATTTCAGGGCTGGAATTCGGGGACCTCAGCCACTCAAGTGTTAGCCTGGAACCAATCGACAGCCCTGCTCGCTAACCTTCGAGTCAAAACGAGGGTGTTGCTCTTGAATCATTCGGCAGCGGAATGCCCACAGGCGTTACACTTGGTACCCGCTACATGTTATTAGGCTTCATCAATCTGACACACAGAATCGGGTGCTATGAATAGTTATGCCATATGTCCTTGTCATCTACCCTATTCTCTCTAAAATTTCGAAAACAGCTTTGGTAGTAGGTAAACGAACAATAGTTACGATCAAAGCGGTCATGTATGGATCTTTAAGATCGATCTCGCATCTGTAAGATCTATACTCATTTTGGTAATTTTCAAGAATATTGAACTTTAAAACTACCATGCTGTACTCCCGCTTTCCCCGTATCGAGAATGGATCGTAAGCACAGAAGAAAACCAACCACACGCACACGCACTGTGCGATCACAATCAACCTTTCCAGACGATACACCAGCAGCAACTTTCGCCCGTGGCCGAAACTACCCATACGTGAGCAGCTACTAGCGAATGTGTTTACCCCGACCAAGTCGCTGACGACATGAACCCGTGTCGACAGCGCAATCCCCCTTATTTGCGATGAATTCTGTCCGGATTTTGCGGCCGCAGATTGCGCTGATTGCTGTGCTGCTAATCTCCCCGGTACTCAGAGCCCCGCCACTGCTGTTCGAAGGATGGGGAGTTGGAGGGGACGTGCGCGGATGGGGGAGCAGCGGAAGGATGCGGGGGGGATTACAGGGCGGGTGGGGCGTGTGGGTAGGTGCGGCGGGGGCAACGATGGCGGCGGAGTGCCTGGAGGTGGGGCGGCGACTGCAGCAGGCCATGTGGGACATCGAGCAGCGGTGAGCAGCGAGCAGCGGTGAGCAGCGAGCAGGGAGCGGTGAGAGCAGCGGTGAGCAGCGAGCAGGGAGCGGTGAGAGCAGCGGTGAGCAGCGAGCAGGGAGCGGTGAGAGCAGCGGTGAGCAGCGAGCAGGGAGCGGTGAGAGCAGCGGTGAGCAGCGAGCAGGGAGCGGTGAGAGCAGCGGTGAGCAGCGAGCAGGGAGCGGTGAGAGCAGCGGTGAGCAGCGAGCAGGGAGCGGTGAGAGCAGCGGTGAGCAGCGAGCAGGGAGCGGTGAGAGCAGCGGTGAGAGCAGCGGTGAGAGCGGTGAGAGCAGCGGTGAGCGCAGCGGTGAGAGCAGCGGTGAGAGCAGCGGTGAGCGGAGCGGTGAGAGCAGCGGTGAGAGTGGCGAGTGGGGGAGAGAAGGGATGGGATGGCAGACCAAGGTAAGGGGAGGGTGTGGACGCGGGAACGAGTGCAAGCATGGAACGACGGAGATGTGGGAAAGTCAGAGGAGCGACGGGCAGGAGTGCAGCACCGCACCGCTCTCTTTTCCCTTCGATTCCTCCGCCACCCTTTACCCTTTACCCTTTGGTTCTGCTGTGCCCCTCTGCTGCTCGGCCTTGCACCCCGCATTTCGTCAAAAACGATTCTTGAGGCGCCTGAGAATCCTCCCACTGCATCGCTTTCTGCTGCTGCTGCCAGGGCGGCTGCTTACGTCATTGTTTGTCACCCTCCTCTCCTCCCCCTCCCCACCTCCCCGCCGTCGCCCCCACCCACCCCCTGCCACCAGCTACGACGTGGGCGTGGTGCAGCAGAGTGCAGTGTTCAACCTTCGGGCCTCCCTCCCGCTGCATCACGTTCTGCTGCTGCCGCTGCCAGGGAGGCGCTCACCTAGGCCCCCACCTCCTCCCCCTCCCCACGCCTCCCCACTGTCGCCCCACCCCAACCCTCCTTCTTCCCTGCTGCCAGCTGTGGCGTGGACGTGGTGCAGAAGAGGAGCACACCGCTTCCTGGTGCTGCTGGCGAACCTGCTGGCGGGCAGGACACTCACCTGTGTCCCCACCTCGCCACTGTTGCCCCCACCACCCCGGCCCCCCTTCTCTCCCCCAGCTACGGCGTGGACGTGGTGCAGAGGAGTGCTGCCTTCGACCCGCCGCTGCACCGCTTCCTGGTGCTGCTGGCGAAGCTGCTGGCAGGGCGGCCGCTCACGGTGCTGGCGGTGGGCGGCTCCATCTCCGCCGCGGGGCACCTGCCGGGCGGCGTCATGCACGGCAGCGGAACATATGGCCAGGCCCTTGTGGAGTGGTTTGAGCAGGTGTGTGGTTGCTTTAGGAAGGGCGGAGGAGGAGGAGTGCAAGAGGAGGAGGGCCGCAGGGATGGCGTCATGTCATGCACGGCACCGGCACTTATGGCCAGGCGCTCGTGCACTGGGTGCAGCAGGTGCGTGGTTGTTGTGGGATGGGCAGAAGGAAAGGGGGAGGGTGGGAGAGGGCTTGGAGAGCATGGGAGTAATGCGGACGAGGGTTTAGGGTTTAGTGGAATGAGGATGAGCAATGATTCGGCAGTGGTGGGTGATGGTGATTGATGACTGTTTAGTTGCTCAGAAGCAAGCAACTAATCATCCACCATCGCCATGGACTGGGTGCAGCAGGTGCGCTCATGGGCTGGGTGCAGCAGGTGTGTGGTTCTTGTGGGGAGGGGGGAAGAGGGAGGGGATCAAGGGTTAGGAGAGGGATATGAGTGCATGAGGAGAGGTTCAGGTTCGTCGGAGAATTCATTGATTCACTTGAGGAGAGGGTTGGCGATGGTGCTGAGCGAGGAATCATTCAGGATGTTCATATTGGAACCGGTGGGTGAAAGAGATGATTAGTTTCTAGCTGCTTAAATGAGCACGAGTGCATGCACAGTGAAGAGAAGCCGAGGGAAGTCTAGAGATCAAGGGGGCTGCTTTGACCACAAGTTGGTGGCTTAAGCCTGTCACTAATAAGGTCCATTTGTTGTGCTTGGGGTCTCCGATCAGAATTGCGGTGGATTGCCAACCCAACACAAATGTACACTCTAATGCTTTAACCTAGCAGACTATACTCATACACTGCGTTGGCATGCTAAATATAAAAATAGGGCTCAACTCATGAAGCCTCTCTTGAAGAACTGGCCAAACCCTTTCGTAGATGTAGCTATGCATTTTGTGTATGCTGGAATCTTGAGGCCCACCATTGTCGCTGTAGAACGTAGAGGTATGAACTCACCAGTGAGCCATCAAGGGTTGCATTGTGACAAACGAGATGGAAATGATCCACTGGCCATGAGGCAAGCATGAGCCAAATGCAATGCCTGCTTTGGCCCATGGCGATCCGGTTCGTCTCTGTGCCTGAGCCGGTCGTCTTTGTTTGACCTTGCTCTCCTTTCTGCAAGATTTTCTCCACCTCATTCTGCCCCCATTCCCATTCCCCTTCCTAGCGAGGGTACTTGGAAAATCTCCATTCCCTCCTCTTCCCATCGCTCCCAACCCCCTCCTCTCCCCATCCCCCCTCTCCCCATCCCTCCTCTCCCCATCCCTCCTCTCCCCATCCCTCCTCTCCCCATCCCTCCTCTCCCCATCCTCCACTCCTCATCCCTCCTCTCCCCATCCCTCCTCTCCCCATCTCTCCTCTCTCCATCCATCCTCTCCCAATTCCTCCTCTCCCCATCCCTCCTCTCGCCATCCCTCCTCTCCCCATCCCTCCTCTCCCCATCCCTCCTCTCCCCATCCTCCACTCCTCATCCCTCCTCTCCCCATCCCTCCTCTCCCCATCTCTCCTCTCTCCATCCATCCTCTCCCAATTCCTCCTCTCGCCATCCCTCCTCTCCCCACACTCCTCTCCCCATCCCTCGTCTCCCAATTCCATTCACAGGTGTTCCCCACACCGCCCTCAACCCCTCCGCACCGTCTCATCCGGGCCTTCCTGCCCGGAGCCGGCTCATACGTGCTGCACTTCTGCACGGGGGAGCTGGTGGGGGCGCTGTGGGCGGACGGGGAGGAGCAGCGGCGTGCAGCAGGCGAGGCGGACGTGGTGCTGCTGGAGTGCGCTGCCAATGACTGGTCCGTGCTGCAGCCCGGCATGGTCCCACCCCCAGGTAGGCTCACTCGAATGGCCAGGCAGGTTGTGGGGGGCACCATGGTGGAATGGCATGGTTGCATGGGCTGGGTGGCGCTACATGCACGCCCGCACACATCCCTTCCATGCCATTCCATTCACTCCCTCCACTGTTCGGCATGAGGAGATTGGTGACGCATACAGTAGTGAGGGGCGGGAAACAACTTCATGTGAGGGCCCAACTTGAAGTTGGCTGCCTCCTTACCCTCACGGTGCTTTCCTGTATCCCATGTTTACTTTCTTTCCACCATTCACCATGCCCTTTCACCCCCTTGCACCCAGCTCGCTTCTACCAATCTCCTTTCTCCATCTCCCCCCCCTCTCTCCCCCCTTCCCTCACCACAGAGGGCACGCAGTACGCAGCAGCTGAGGGTCTGCTTCGCCAGTTCCTACTACTGCCATCACACCCACTAGTCCTTTTCCTCAACTTCGGGGTCTTCCACCCGCACGACCCGCTGCTCTCCGCCTTCCACCACTCCGCCGAGGCCCTTCTGAACCACCTCTCAGCATACTACAGCGTCCCCGCTGTCAGCCCCTGGCGAGCCTACTTCCCCCTCCTTGCCACCGCAGCGTCCCCAACCTGCCCTGCCTCCACCGAACCTCCCTCCGAGCCTGCCGCCAAGCCTCGCGTGCTGTCCCCGCCGTCATCCGAGCCTGCGGAGAACCTGACATGGGCGCACATGTTTGTGGACCGCGTGCATCCCTCTGCTGCCGGGCACGGCATGGCAGGCAGTCTAGCAGCGCACCGCATCTTCTCCCTCGCGCTGCACTACCTGCGCCGTGAGGGCCTCTCCCTCTCCCGCCACCACCTGCGCCTTGACTGGGTGGACGGCAAGGCAGCCCCCTCTACTCAGTCCGCCCTGCTCTGCCCTCCCAACTCCCTCTGCCGCAAGTGCTTCGGTGACCTGGGCTTCTCGGCTCTCGGCCCGCCCCTCTCGGCGCCGTGCATGCTGCCGCCGTTGCAGAGTGCGGCAGACCCGCACCCGCGCTGTGTGCTGGGCAACACCTGGAACGTCACGGCTGTGGGCGCGGTGGAGTTTCCCGAGGGGTACACGGCGGTTAAGGAGGCTGCCTCTAAAGGGGATGCTGCGAGTGTGAAGAGGATCGCGGAGGCGAATGCGACATGGGTGCAGGAGGCGTGTGGGCCACTGGTGCCGCAGATCCTGTGCTGGAAGGCCCAGGCTGCTCGCTCTCCTCTGCGTGTGGCTGTGGATGTGCGGGGGGCTACACGGGGAATTGGCGTGGTGTACAAGATGCTGGACTGGACGAAGCAGGAGCACAAGATGGACGGTGCAGATGTGCAGGTGAATGGCCGGGATGTGGGGTTCTTGCAGGTGCCTGTGGTGGGGAATACTTTAACGCACTGGAGGCTCAACAGCAGTCTTATTCGTTTAGAGGACGGGGAAGTGCATGAGGGGCGTGTTTCATTGACAATTGTGCCGCATACAAAATGGTTTCACATGGTGGCGTTTGTGGTTGAATAAGGTTTCACAAGGTTTCACATGGTGGCGGGCGGCGTTGGTGGTTAAATACTGGTAGTGGTTTCACAAGGTTTCACAGTTGCTGTTCTGCTGCCCGGGTTGTTACGGGTCTGCCTGAATGAAATTCCTACGAGGCCTTTTATCCAAGGAGAGGGGGAGTCATTACGGTACCGTATCTCCTTATTGAAGCATCCCCATGGCCGTATAGGAACTCTCAGGCAGGGCCGATGTGCAATCTAGAGAAACCATCTCTACATGTTACGGTAACACTGGTGGGTGGTACAGAAGTGAGGGTGTAACCCATCACCGCCCTTACCGTATTACCCCGGATAGAAGCGCAGGTGCGCTTATAATAAAACAGTGTTTTTTAGGGGGGTGCGCTTCTAATTGAGTCATTTGTATAAGCGCATGCGCCTGTAATAGGAAAAAAAAAATCACTTTTAAACATACCAAATTGAAGCCCGCAATAAGGCGAATTCAACCGACCATGCAACACGTGTGATCGTGCATGGATTTCAGGCAAAAACTGCAGCGGTTCGGTTTCCCACCGCACAATTTTGTCTAGAACCATCGAACGTGACAGCAGTGACGGGGATGTTGCCGTCCTAAGGCATGTGCATTTCTTCCGAACCCTCTCGAAGGGTGGGGAAGATTCCCTGCCAGCGCAACGTTTATGCTGCCACGCAGGGTCCTCTACGGGGGTAGGCGGGGGTTTCCTGTCAAAGTATATGCATGTTCTATATATGTAGGCTGTAGTGGGGTAGCCAATATGGGGTACAGCCCCTTTTAGGGTTTCATACTTGTACCCAACTCTTTCATAGTTCATTCATTCCTGCTGCTTGATTCTGACATGGTTTCAGAGCACTAGTTTTTTTTCGGGCCCACCTACCGTTGCGGTTACCGTGTTACCCCACGTGTTGTCCTGTCTGCCTGCCTTGCCTTGTGACGTGCTGCGCTGCGCGCGCCGTCCTGCAGCCCTCGTACTGCCCACTGCTGCCCTAGGCCAGAACGCCGCCCCTACAGGCCCGTCAGGCTCACGCGCCGCGCCTGCAGACACCCCAGGGCGCCGCCCCGCCAGTTCGTTGCCCCGCGCGTCGCGCCCACAGCCCGCGCGTCGCGCTGCAGCCCCGCGCGTCGCGCCCACAGCCCACGCGTCGCGCTGCTGCCCGCGCGTCGCGCTGCAGCGCCGCGCGTCGCGTTCGCTGCCCGCGCGTCGCACTGCAGCGCCGCGCGTCGCGTTCGCTGCCCGCGCGTCGCGCTGCAGCCCCGCGCGCCGCGGCTGCCGTCCTCGCGCAGCCCGCGGCGGCTTCGCGCGCCGCGTTTGCAGCTCGCGTGGCGCGCTGCAGCCCCGCGCACCGCGGCTGCCCCTGGACGCCGCTCTGCCGCCGTCGCGACCCTGCCCTGCAGCAGTTGCCGTGGAGCCTTCTGCCGCCGTCACGTCCGCGCCCTGCAGCAGCTGTCGCGGACCTGCCCTTCCTCCGACGCGGTCCTGCTCTGCCGCAGCTGTCGCGGCCCCGCCGTCGCCGCCGTTGTGAGCCTGCCTTTCTCGCCACTGGTGAGCACTTACCTGCCTGCCTGCCTGCCTGCCGCGCCTGCCCTGCCTGCGCTACTACTACTGCTAGACTGCTGCTGCTGCTGCTGCTGCTGCTACTGCTGCTGCTGCTACTGCTGCTACTACTGCTACTGGCGGTGGCCAGATGCAGCTCCAGCGACGTTCACGCGAGTCTCTCACGCCCCAGCAGCTTAGTGAGTGGTACGCTAGTTGGGGTTGTGGCGGTCGCCGTCGTAGCTGTCGCCCTGGAGCTGGTCAGTTGGGAGCGTCTGGCAGTGGCCAGCTGCACCTGCAGCGGCGTCCACGCGAGACACTTACGTCCCAGCAGCTTCACGAGTGGTACGCTCAGAGAAGAGGGTCTTTGAGTACCGTTCGCTGCCCGTACGTCATTCGCACATGTGATCGGATCGGTCAGGCTTGCGGGACACTTGGTCACACACAGTCCCGCTGCTTCGCCCGTCTGAGCGACGCCTGGCGTACCGAGTTTGGCGACGAGGCTGAGCTCCCCTCCTGGCTGGAGCTGCTTGGACAGAGGGTAGATATCTTTGCTCTTGACTATGATGCTATTCTCACTGCCATGTATGCATTGCCTACTAGTGCTGACCGTGCCTGTTACCTATGCGTACCGCCTGACCCAGGTATAGAGCCTGCTGCTCTAGGTGCTGGTGAGGCTGCTGCTCTAGGTGCGAGTGTGTCTCCTGCTCTTGGTACTGGTGAGGCTGCTGCTCCAGGTGCTGTTGAGTCTGCTCTCTCTGGTACTGTGCCTGCTGAGGCCGTGTACACCTTCACACTTGACTCAGGTGCTTCCCGCTCCTTCTTTCGCGGCACCACCACACTCACGCCGCTCCGTCGGCCGGTTGCAGTCTCCCTGGCAGACCCCTCTGGGGGTCCAGTCCTTGCGCACTCCTCCACGGTCCTGCCGTGTCCGGCGGTCCCGTCTGGCTCCCTGTCAGGTCTTCACCTCCCCTCGTTCTCTACGAACTTGGTGAGTGGAGCTGACCTACAGGATGTGTGGGTTGACCAGTTCACCCCTGGAGGTCAGCGTGTGACACACTGTACGTGTTCCCGGACTGGTCGGCACCTGGCCACGTTCACCCGAGAGCCTGGCTCGAGTCTGTACACACTCACCACTGTGTCCCCTCAGGTAGCTGCGTCTGCGTCTGCGTTTGCGTCAAGTCAGCTAGCGGCCCCCTGCTCGTGTCGCGCTCTGTCGCACCAGACCCTCCTTTGGCACCACCGCCTTGGTCACCCCTCGGTGCAGCGCCTTCGTAGCATGCACAGCCGTTTCCTTGTCTCTGGACTTCTAGAGACTCTGCCTCCTCTACCACCCTCGCCTGCTCCTCCCTGTCTTCCCTGTGTCGAGGGGCGGCAGCGCGCCGCTCCTCACTCCTCCTCGTTCCCTCCCACAGAGGCTCCCTTGCAGACTCTCCACCTGGACGTGTGGGGCCCAGCCCGCGTCCGTGGACAGGGCCACGAGCGGTTCTTTTTGCTGGTCGTTGACGACTACACGCGTTACACCACGGTCTTCCCCTTGCGCAGCAAGGGGGAGGTCCCTGATGTTTTGATCCCCTGGATCCGCGCTACTCGTCTCCAGCTCCGCGAGCGGTTCCAGTCGGACTTTCCTGTCCTGCGTCTGCACTCTGACAGAGGTGGTGAGTTCTCCTCAGACCTCTTGGCAGCCTACTGTGCGGAGCACGGCATCCGCCAGTCGTTCACGCTTCCGGCCTCTCCGCAGCAGAATGGGGTTGCTGAGCGCCGCATTGGCTTAGTCATGGAGGTCGCTCGTACCTCCATGATCCATGCGGCTGCCCCCCATTTTCTGTGGCCGTTTGCGGTCCGGTACGCCGCGCATCAGCTCAACCTTTGGCCCCGTGTCTCCTTGCCGGAGACCTCGCCCACACTGCTGTGGACGGGGAAGGTTGGCGATGCGTCGCGTTTCCGGGTCTGGGGTGCTCGTGCCTTTGTCCGCGATACCACCGCGGACAAGCTCTCCGCCCGCGCTGTTCCCTGTATCTTCCTTGGCTTTGTCCCTGACGCGCCTGGTTGGCAGTTTTACCACCCCACCTCGCGTCGTGTCTTCCCCTCTTAGGATGTCACGTTCGACGAGTCGGTTCCCGTTTACCGTCTCTTCCCCTACCGCACTGCCCCTCTCCCCCCCCCGCCGCTCTTTCTCGCTCCAGGTGCTCCCCAGGTAGACCCCCTCCCCGCTCCCGGTCCTGCTCCTTCAGGTGTGTCTCAGGTAGACCCTCCTCCCTTGAGTGAGCCGGTTGAGGTCACTGGTGACTCAGGTCCTGCTGAGGGTGGTCCTGCTCGGGTTGCTGCTTCTGGGGGTGCTGAGCCTGGGGGTGCGGAGCCTGGGGGTGCTGAGCCTGGGGGTGCGGAGCCTGGAGGTGCGGAGCCTGGGGGTGCGGAGACTGGAGGTGCTGAGCCTGGGTGTGCGGAGTCTCGGGGTGCTGAGCCTGGGGGCGCTGAGGCGTCAGGTGAGCAGTCTCCCTTGGGCGACCGTCTCCGTAGTCGCTCCGCTGGTGCCTCGCCGCTGCACTCTCGTCGTCGACTCCCTCTCTCCCCACAGCAGCTGCTTGAGTGGTACGTTGTCCGTCAGGGTCCCGCTGCTGGAGCTAGGGGCCCTGCTGCGGGAGGCGCTGGAGCTGGTGACTCTGCCACTGGAGTTGTTTCTGCTGGAGGTGCTGGAGCTGCTGAGGGCGCTGGAGCTGGAGGTTCTGGAGCTGCTGAGGGTGCTGGCGCTGGAGGTTCTGGAGCTGCTGGAGGTACTGGCGCTGGTGGCGCTGGAGCTGAAGGTTCTGGAGCTGCTGAGGGTGCTGGCGCTGGAGGTTCTGGAGCTGCTGCGGGTACAGGCGCTGAGGGTTCTCAGTCTGCTGTTGCGCGGTTTCCTTGGAGTAGCCGCCTTCGTCCGCGTGTGCCTCTCACCTCGCAGCAGCTGCACGACTGGTACGGTCGCCGTCAGGGTCGCGCTTCTGGAGCTCGGGGCTCTGCCGCTGGAGGTACTTCTGCTGACGTCACTGGAGCTGGGAGTGGTGCTGGTCCCGGAGGTGCTCGTACTGGAGGTACTGGAGCTGCTGGGGCTGGAGGTGCTGAGCCTGAGGGTGCTGCTGCTGGAGGCACTGAGGCTGGAGACCCTGGGACTGGAGGTGCCGGTTCTGGGGGTGCTGCTGTTGGTGGAGCTGGTTCTGGAGGAGCTGGCGCTGAGGGTTCTGGAGCTGCTGGAGGTGCTGGCGCTGGTGGCGCTGGAGCTGGAGGTTCTGGAGCTGCTGAGGGTGCTGGTGCTGGAGGTTCTGGAGCTGCTGGGGGTACTGGAGCTGCTGGTGCTGGTGTCACTGCACAGCCGCGCCTGTTCTTCGCTCCACCGTCTCCGTCGTCTCAGCCACCGCCTGACTCTGTGCTTCGCCAGGTTCTTAGTCTCCCTTCGTCTACTGGTCTTCCGTTACAGCCTGGCTCACCGCTGCCTGCTCCTTCTCCTTACACTGAGCAGCTAGGGGGTCTTACTGAGCGTCGTGAGCCTGCGTCGCGTCCTGTCTCGCCTGTCTGTTCTAGTCGTTCCGGTCGTCGTGTTCCTCGTCCGCGTCTGCCGGCTGTCCCCGACACCCACCTTGTAGTCCGTCGTCCTTCCTCTCCTCCGCAGCGTGTTCCTCTGCCGTCCCCTCCTGCGTCTTCTCTGCCTGTCGTTGCGGACCCAGAGTCTGACCGGTTTCGTGCTGAGCACCCTACTGTCACGCGTCTGCTAGCCACTGTTGTCACTGACCCGTCGTTTGAGTCTGCTGCTACGTTTGCCTTAATTGCTAAGCTTGTTGACTTTGCTGCTGCCTGTCGTCTAGACTACGCCGCTATTCTTGTTGCTGAGTCTGAGTCTGTCTGTCCTCCGTCCGTCGGGGGTGAGTGTGCTCTTGGCACGGACGTCCTTGAGGACAGGCAGGAGGACCTTGAGTGTCTTGCAGCCGCTGCGCCTCATCTCGTGTCCATGCTGCTTGCCCCTGAGGGAGACCCGGATGCTCCAGACATCCCGACCCCGCGCTCTTACGCTGAGGCGATCGCGGGTGAGTACTCCTCTCAGTGGCAGACAGCCATGGACGCAGAGATGGCATCCTGGAAGTCCACAGGCACCTACGTCGACGAGGTTCCCCCACCTGGGGCGAACATCGTCGGCATGTGGATTTTTAGGGTGAAGCGACCGCCAGGTTCTCCGCCTGCCTTCAAGGCGCGTTACGTTGCACAAGGTTTCAGTCAGCGAGAGGGAGTAGACTTCTTCCATACCTTCTCCCCCACCCCGAAGATGACCACTCTTCGGGTGCTGCTGGACGTTGCCGCTCAGCGTGACTACGAGCTTCACTCTCTTGACTTCAACACAGCCTTCTTACAGGGCAGCCTGCACGAGGAGAACTGGCTGCGCCGCCCACCTGGCTTCACTGGGTCGTTCCCTCCTGGTACCCAGTGGAGCCTCAGGCGGCCGGTCTACGGTCTCCGCCAGGCGCCACGTGAGTGGCACGACACACTGAGGACGACACTTGCGGCTCTTGGGTTTGCTCCGTCGACTGCTGACCCGTCGCTGTTTCTGCGCACCGACACTTCGCTGCCGCCGTTCTACATCCTCGTGTACGTCGACGACTTGGTCTTTGCCACTGCTGACACTGAGGCTCTCGCCCAGGTGAAGTCGGAGCTGCAGAAGAGACACACGTGCACAGACCTGGGTGAGCTGACAAGCTATCTTGGCTTGCGGATCACCCGGGACAGAGCACGCCACACCATCACACTGACTCAGTCACACATGGTGCAGCAGCTCCTTCAGCGCTTCGGCTTCACCTGGTCCTCGGCACAGCATACTCCTCTGGGTACAGGTCACTCGCTCTCAGCTCCACCTTCGGACGAGTCCGTAGAGCCGAGTGGTCCTTACCCAGAGCTAGTGGGCTGCCTCATGTACCTGATGACCTGCACTCGTCCTGACTTTGCGTACCCTCTTGGCCTTCTGGCTCGCTACGTGGCTCCTGGTCGGCACCGAAAGGTGCACATGGATGCTGCTAAGAGGGTACTACGCTACTTGTGCAGTACATCGGGCATGGGGCTCATGCTTGGAGGACGGAGCGACGTTGTCCTCACTGGGCACTCAGACGCTTCTTGGGTTGACGACCAGGCTACGCAGCGGTCGTCACAGGGTTACACCTTCAGCCTTGGCTCTGGTTCGGTTTCTTGGCGTTCTACACGCTCGTCTTCAGTTCTCAGCTCCAGTTGTGAGGCTGAGATCTACGCCACAGCCATGGCTGCACAGGAGTTACGCTGGCTCACCTACCTGCTGACCGACTTGGGAGAGCGGCCTCGTTCTCCTCCAGTGCTGTACGTCGACAACAAGGCCGCCATTGCCTTGTGTCAGGAGCACAGACTGGAGCACAGAACGAAGCACATTGCTCTGCGTTACTTCCTGGCTCGAGAGTTGCAGCAGCGTGGTCAGCTTCGTCTTGCTCACGTAGCCACTCGGGCCAACACTGCTGATATATTCACCAAGGCGCTTCCGTCTGGTGATCATCAGCGTTTCTGCACTCTGTTAGGCCTTGTGCCCACGTTTCCTCACTTGCTGTAGACTTTGCTTGTACTGTGATCTATATATACCTGCATGCTTGCTCTGCTAGGTAGAGATCACTGTGCTGTTGTTGTTGCATATATACCCCTGCATGTGAACTGGCCTTGTGGCCCTTTGCTTGTGCTCAGTGTGTGTGGTGACTTAGTGATCCACCCTGAGATTGCTTTGCTTCTCTTGACTGGTCTTGTGACCCCTTGCTCTCCCCCACTTTGCCTATGGGGGTGTGTCAAAGTATATGCATGTTCTATATATGTAGGCTGTAGTGGGGTAGCCAATATGGGGGGTACAGCCCCTTTTAGGGTTTCATACTTGTACCCAACTCTTTCATAGTTCATTCATTCCTGCTGCTTGATTCTGACATTTCCCGCCTGTCATTGACGAGGACCCCGAGGCGCCAACCTTACGGGGTCCCCTTCGTTGCCCATTTGTGCACCCTCTTTCTCATTTTATTTCATTCAGATTCCAGTCTAGGCCGCCTGGCTGGCGAAGCCATGGCGGAATTCAGCGGGACGCACTTCCTCTTCAAGAAAAAACCAGCTCGCCCGTGGCGACTTACCGACGACCGGTGGTATACCCGTGAGCCAGCAGCGCCTCCCGTGCCACCTGAACCCCCTGCGCCCCCTGCTCCTCCTACTCCTCCTGCACCTCCTGCTCCTCCTGCTCCTCCCGCTCCTCCCGCTCCTCCGAATCCGCCTGATATCGGTGCCAGTGCTCACCAACGGCCCGTGCTCCAGCTGTATTTACCAGCCACTTTCGACAAGTGGCTGTTGTCAAAACATATGCATGTTATTATCTAGGCTATATTGGGGCTAGCCTTAGGGGGTACAGAAATGATCTCGACACTCTAGTCTTGTACCCCAACCTTGACCTAATCATCATTCCCTTGCCTTAGTTTCAACATGGTATCTAGAGCAGGAGGACTCTAGGACCTAAGAATCGGGCCCACCTAACTGTGTTACCCTAACTACTGCCTGCCTGCCTTGCCTACTGCCCGCGCGCGCCTCGGCTGCAGCGCGCGTCACTTTTTTTTTAGCGCGCGCCACTACTGCAGCGCCGCGTGCCGGCCCACGTCGCCCGCGTAGCCCGCGTAGAGCCCGCGCAGCCCGCCACCGCGCGCAGCCCGCCGTCGCGTGCAGCCCGCCGTCGCCCCGCGCGCCGCGTCTGTCGCCAGCGCGGCCCGCCGCTGCGCCGCGCGTCGCGTCGGCCGCCGCGGCCCGCTGCTGCTTAGCGCCCGCTGCTGTCTGAACCGGACACACCCAAGGCCCCCGATGTGTTCATCCAGGCTCCGCCGCCTGCACCACGGTGGGGACAGCCCCAAGCCTGCACGTGGGACGAGTCGGCTGTGGGCGCCGACGATGACGTGGCCGCCGATAAACAAAACAGCGGCGACGGCGACGGTGGAGGCGACGGTGAAGCGGGCGCCGAGGAGGACGTGTTCCCAGATTGTGGTGCAACTGCCGAGGACGACGACGGTGTGGAGTCATGGTGGCGCGACGCACCACGCGAGAAGATGCCGATACCGACGTATCCGTCGATTAACAAAAAACGACCCCACCCCTTCTCCGAGAACCGAGATGCCCGCCCCCCCTCTCCCAGGCACAATCCGTCTCAACATAACGGCAGTCCTACACCGCCCAGGAGAAACTCAGGTGGCTCGTGCGGCTGGAGCTGGCGGCATCGATAAGCGAGGTCGCGCGGGAGTCCGGCATACACCGCAAATGTCTGACGGAGTGGAAAACCGAAGCAGAGGAGCTCAAGGCTTCACACGCCGCACGGTGTCGACTTCATGGGCGCGGGAGGTCTTCTTGGTACAGACCCATGGAGTTAAAGGTGTACGCTCAACTCCTCGACTGGCGACGCCGCGGTGTTGCAGTTTCAGTCGGCCGGCTCCAAGATTGGTCACGCGAGGTGATGAAGGTGCTGTTCCCGGAAGTCAAGTGGAAAGGGAGTCAGTGGTGGTCGAAGCGGTTTCGCAAGCGGTGGAACCTCAGCGTGCGCATGAAAACTAAGGTGGCGCAGAAAACACAGGAACGTAAGTGCCTCGTTTCCCGCTTACCTCGAGAGAATTCGCATGGTTTAAGAGTTGTTGCTCCCGTGTAGATATCTTTATCATGTAGCGGTACTCATCCTTCTTCCTATCTGTCCTTCCCTCCCCGTGCGCAGACGTGGCGACGCAGTGCAAAGAATTTTGGCAGTTCGTCCGCGACGCACGCAACGAGTACGCGATCGACAATCGATTACATAATCAACGCCGACCAGACGCCTCTTTGGTTGGAGATGCCGGCCACTACCACCGTGGAGCAGATGGGCGTGAAGTCGGTGCCCATCCGCAGCGGTGGTTACCAGAAAGAAAGAGTCACCGTGATGCTGGCGTGCACGGCGACGGGCGAGAAGTTGAAGCCGTGGGTGTTTTTCAAGCGCAAGACACGGCCAAAGGGTGACTTCCCGAACGGTAAGCACATGTTCTTGTGCGTGTTTTGGACGTTCAAAACAATAGAAAGGGATTAACCCCCGCTTGCTTGTGTGCAGATGTCGTGGTCGGCTGCCAAGCGAACGGGTGGATGGAGGCCACGGGCGTCATCCAGTGGCTCGATGAGGGCGTGGTGCCGTTCCTAAAACCGAAATTCGGCGTGGAGAGTCGGAGCGCCATGCTAGTACTCGACTCCTACCGTGGTCACCTTACCAAGGAAGTCAAGGCGAGATTCGCGGCGCTCAACATCGTGCTGGCGGTCATCCCGGCGGGGTGCACGGCAGACGTCCAGCCGCTCGATGTGTCGGTGAACAAGAGCTTCAAAGCGAGTGTTCGCCAGCAGTACCAGTCCTGGTTTGAGGCGGACGGGCTGAACATTTTGACACCTGCAAATGAGCGACGACATGTCCTCCCGTCTCCCCTTCTTATGCTTGTCTGTCTGCTTGTGGACTAATGTGTTCTGTTGAAACATAATTCTTATATAAACTGCTTGTAGCAGTAGTTAGTGTAGTGTTACATTGGTGGTGCACCTCATTCCCTTGTCCCTTACACTATATCTTGTATCTTGCTCATTAGTGAATCACCTTTTCTCCTTTGGCAACTCTCTCGACATTCCCCTTCAACCCTAAAACCTAAGCTCCTAAGATACTCTAGCCATGGCTCCTAAGCCTCACTTTCTTTAGCGATTCTGACATGATATCAGAGCTTGTACGCTCCTGGCCTGTGGGCCCACCTGCTTCCGCTGCTGTACTGTCTGTCGCGCGCCCCGTGGCGCGCGACGTTTTTTCTTCCCGCCACGTGCTCGAGGCGCGTGGCGGTTTTCTGCCCGCCACGCGCTCGGGGCGCGTGGCGGTTTCCTGCCCGCCGCGCGCCCCGGGCGCGCACGGCGGTTTCACGCTCCGTCGCGGCGCCCCCGGGGACCCGCGCGCAGCCCCCCGTCGCCCGTCGCGGCGCCCCCCGGGGACCAGCGCGCCGCCCCCGTCGTTCGTCGCGGCGCCCCGGGGACCCGCGCGCCCCCCCCCCCCCCCCCCCCCCCCCCCCCCCCCGTCGCCCGTCGCGGCGCCCCCGGGGACCCGCGCTCCGTCCCCCGTCGCCTGTCGCGGCGCCCCCGGGGACCCTGCAGCCCGCGCGCCTGCCCCTGCAGTCGCGGGGCAGCTCCTACCCTGCTCCCCCGCCCCCCCCCCCCCCCCCCCCCCCCTTCTCCTTCATCTCCCTGCTACGCGTGCAGCCGTGGGGGGGAGGGTATGGGGGTGGCGGGCAGCCGCGGAGCAGCTCCTACCCCGCCCCCTCGACTCCATCTCCCTGCTGCGCCTGCAGCCGTGGTGGGGGGTATGGGGGTGGCGGGCGTGCGTGTTGAGCTGCCGCTCCTCCTCCTCTCTCTCCCACTGCTGCAGTGCAGCTGAAGGGGGGGGAGGGTGTGGTGGAGACTTGGGAGTGGCGCTAGGGCAGAGGGGTGTGACACGGGGGGGGTGGGACAATCCGAGGGGGGTGAGGGAGGGTGGCCGCCGTGAAGTCCGCAGCTCTAGTCGCCCGTGAGACCGTTGCGTCAGAGGCCCGTGGGTCAGTTGCTCTTGCCGGCGAGCGAGCCAGTTACTCCGGTTATCCGTTGCTCCGGTCCCCAGAGGGTCAGTTGCTCTTGCCGGCGAGTAGAGCCAGTTACGCCGTTTGCTACCAGTGCCAGCAGCTTCAGCGGCCGCCCACCTCCTCTCCTCTCCAGTTTCCTCCTCCTCCTCGTTTGCCCTCTCCTTCTGCTGCGCTTGGTCTACCCCTTCAGGGGGTGTCTCTGCATTAGCTTCCTGGTGCAAGCAGTTTAGGGGGTGTGTTGAAACATATTTCTTATATAAACTGCTTGTAGCAGTAGTTAGTGTTGTGTTACATTGGTGGTGCACCTCATTCCCTTGTCCCTTACACTATATCTTGTATCTTGCTCATTAGTGAATCACCTTTTCTCCTTTGGCAACTCTCTCGACATTCCCCTTCAACCCTAAAACCTAAGCTCCTAAGATACTCTAGCCATGGCTCCTAAGCCTCACTTTCTTTAGCGATTCTGACATGTTTCCCACTCCCTTTCATGTGGTGCAGGAAACATCAAGAAACCACCCCCGGCGGTGGTGCTCAAGTGGATTTCACGGGCGTAGAAGGCCGTGCCAGCCGACCTGATTAAGAAAGCCTTCCTCACGTGCGGCATCAGCAATGCCCTTGACGGGAGCGAAGACCATCTGGCGATGGCGCACCAGAGAAGCCAGCTGAGCCACGAGGTAGAGGTAGACGACGACATCTAAGCAGACGGGTTCTGGGGCAACAACGCCACGGAGCCTGAATCGGACGAGGAGGTAGAGCAGGCCTAAGGCTAGACTAGGCAAGATGATGGTGTTTAGGCTAGGACAATAGTCACCCTATTGTATGTGGGACTTTTAGCTAGTGCAAAATTACAACTAATGAAGGCTAGCCTTGCTTTAGCTCTAACAATAATGACAAAAATTCAACAATAATGAGGTGTCTGTATAAGCGCATGCGCCTATAATAAGGGAAAAATGATTTTAAACATACTAAACTGAAGCCCGCAATAAGGCGAATCCACCGGACCATGCAACAAGTGGGATCGTGCATGGTTTTCAGGCAAAAACAGCTGCGGTTCGGTTTCCCACCGCACAAATTTGTCTAGAACCATCGAAAGTGATAGCAGTGACGGGGATGTTGCCGTGCGGTCCAATCACAGCCGCATGCGCTGCGTGGCATCTGCATTTCTTCCGAACCCTCTCGAAGGGTGGGGAAGATTCCCTGCCAGCGCAGAGAATATGCTGCCACGCAGGCTCCTCTACGGGGGTAGGCGGGGGTTTCCTGCCTGACATTGACGAGGACCCCGAGCCGCTAGCCCGCAGGGGTCCCCGTCTTTGCCCATTTCTGCACCCTCCTCCTCATTTTTTTCATTCAGTTTCTAGTCTAGCCCGCCTGGCTGGCGAAGCCATGGCGGAATTCAGTGGAACGCGCTTCCTTTTCAAGAAGAAACCAACTCGCGCGTGGCGAGTAACCGCGGACGGGTGGTATACCCGTGAGCCACAAGCGCCTCCAGTGCCACCTACACCCCCTGCACCGCCTGCTCCGCCTGCTCCTCCTGCACCTCCTGCTCCTCCTGCTCCTCCCGCTCCTCCGAATCCTCCGAGTCCTGTTCCTGACGCAAATTCTCACCAACGGCCCGTGCTCTGTCAGAAGTAGTAGGAGTACGGCCTAGGCTTAGTAGCCTAGGCCACAGTAGGACTAGTAACGAGGAGCCAAGTACGAGCTAGGATTGTGTGCAGGAACAGAATTGAGAAGGAATGATTGAACTAGCAAGCAGCAGGATACAAATAGCAAACCCTAAGGGGCTGTACTCACTATAGAGTACCCCACTGCAGGCTACACAAACAACATATTCTGACACACCCCCATAGCCAAAGTGGGGTGTAATCAGCACAATGAGCAGTCATAGCAATAGTTTATAATTATCAGCAAAGCTAGAGGCTATCACAGAGGGCAAGTGAGGAGGAGGAGGGACTATGAAAGGAGAGAAGATGGGAGGCGACGACTGAAGCTGCAGACACACGGGCAACAGAAGCGGCTGACACAGTGGCGGCTGACACAGTGGCTATCGAGACAGAGCGCCCCGGAATACTGGAGTAACTGGCTCTGCGGCTACGACGAGCGGCAGAAGCAACGGACCCACGGGCGACTGGTGCAGCAGGCTCTCAGTGGCTACCGAGACAGTGCGTCCCGGAATACAGGAGCTGCGGACGACAAGACAGCAGCCTCCACTCAACCTCCCCCAACAGTCCCACACCCCTCTCACACACCCCCTGCTTCACCCCTAGCTCCACTCCCACATCACCCCCCTAGTGCCACTCCCCACGACTCCCACACCTCCACCCCCCTCAGCGGCAGCTGCAGCAGTGGGAGACGAAAAAGGAGGAGGGGAGAACCCACACCTCTCACCCCCATGCTCGCCACCCCACACCCCAGCCACCGCGGAACGCACGGTGGAATGGGAGCAATGGGCAGCACCGGGGGGGGGGGGGGGGGACGGGGCGGGCTTCTGCAGAGGCGGCTCGCCCGGGTCCTGGGGCGGCTGCTGCAGGTGCGGGCTGCTCCAGGGGCGGCTGCTGCAGGTGCGGGCTGCTCCAGGGGCGGCTGCTGCAGGTGCGGGCTGCTCCAGGGGCGGCTGCTGCAGGTGCGGGCTGCTCCAGGGGCGGCTGCTGCAGTGGCGGGCGGCTCCAGGGGCTGCTGCTGCAGTGGCGGGCGGCTCCAGGGGCGGCCGCCGCAATTGAAAGGCAGAAGGAGGGGGGGGGGAAACGCACGGCCCCCAGGGCGCCCCGAGGGGCGACGAGAAGGGAGCCGCGCGGCCCCCCCCCGGGGCGCCGCGACGGGCACCAGGGAGGGCGCCGCGACGAGCCCCCAGAGCCGCCTCGACGGGCGACGGGGAGGGTGCCGCGCGGGCCCCCCGAAGTCGCCTCGACGGGCGACGGGGAGGGCGCCGCGCGGGCCCCCCGAAGTCGCCTCGACGGGCGACGGGGAGGGCCGCGCACGGCCCCCGAAGTCGCCTCGACGGGCGACGGGAGGGGACCGCGCGCGGCCCCCGTGGTCGCCACGGCGGGCGACTGGTGGGGAGGCCGCGCGGGCCCCCAAGGTCGCCTCGACGGGCGACGGGAGGGGAGGCCGCGCGGGTCCCCGAGGTCGCCTCGACGGGCGACGGGGGGGGAGGCCGCGCGAGTCCCCGAGAGCGCCTCGACGGGCGCTTCGACGGGAGGGGACCGCGGAGGCCCCCCCAAGGGCACCACGACGGGCGCCACGGAAGGGAAAACCGCCAGGCGCCCCGAGCGCGCGGCGGGCAGAAATTAGGGTTTCGCCGCCGCGCACCACGGGGCGCGCGGCGGACAGTACGGCAGCGGAAGCCGGTGGTGGGCCCATACACAGGAAGGCGGCAGACATGCCGCCCTCTGATACCATGTCAGAAGTAGTAGGAGTACGGCCTAGGCTTAGTAGCCTAGGCCACAGTAGGACTAGTAACGAGGAGCCAAGTACGAGCTAGGATTGTGTGCAGGAACAGAATTGAGAAGGAATGATTGAACTAGCAAGCAGCAGGATACAAATAGCAAACCCTAAGGGGCTGTACTCACTATAGAGTACCCCACTGCAGGCTACACAAACAACATATTTGAGAAACTGAACGAGAATGAATTGACTAAGGGAAAGTTGGGTACAAATGTAAACCCTAGAAAATTGTACCCCATATGTGCTACCCCACTATAGCCTACAGTAGCTATGTCATATAAATCTGACACACCCCCATAGGCAAAGTGGGGGAGAACAAGGGGTCACAAGACCAGTCAAGCAAAGCAAAGCAAGCTCAGGGTGGATCACAAAGTCACCACACATTCCGAGCACAAGTTCAAGGCCACAAGGCCAGTTCACATGCAGGATTACATATATATATAAGGCTAGACAAGCAAGAGCAGGTGTATATATATATGCAACAGTACAAACAAGGTCAAGGGGTGAGCAAGTGAGGCAAGGTAGGCACAAGACCCAGCTGAGTACAGAAGCGCTGATGATCACAAGGCGCAAGTGCCTTGGTGAAGATATCAGCAGTGTTGGCCTGAGAGGCCACGTACGCAAGCCGCAGCTGACCACGCTGCTGTAGCTCACGAGCAAGGAAGTAGCGGAGAGCAATGTGCTTCGTTCTGTGCTCCAGTCTTTGCTCTCGACACAAGGCCAGCATGGCCTTGTTGTCTACGTATAGCACTGGAGGAGAACGAGGCGGCTCTCCGAGGTCAGTCAGCAGGTAGGTGAGCCAGCGAAGCTCCTGTGCAGCCATGGCCCCGGCGTAGATCTCAGCCTCACAACTGGAGCCGAGAACAGAAGACGAGCGGGTAGCCCGCCACGAAACAGAGCCGGAACCAAGGCTGAAGGTGTAACCCTGTGACGACCGCTGCGTAGCCTGGTCGTCAGCCCAAGAAGCGTCTGCGTGCCCAGTGAGGACCACTGGACTCTGCCCTCCAAGCACAAGCCCCATGCCCGACGTACTGCACAAGTAACGCAACACCCTCTTCGCTGCAGCCATGTGCTCCGGTCTGTGTCTCCCAGGAGCAACATAGCGTGCGAGAATGCTAAGAGGGTATGCGAGGTCAGGTCGTGTGCAGGTCATCAGGTACATGAGGCAGCCAACAAGCTCTGGGTACGGGCCACTCGACTCTACGGACTCATCCGAAGGCAGAGCTGAGAGCGAGTGGCGAGTAGGCAGAGGAGTGGCCTGAGGCGAGGAGTACGTGAAGCCGAAGCGCTGAAGGACCTGCTGCACCATGTGTGACTGAGTCAGGGTAATGGTGCGGCGTGCTCTGTCCCGGGTGATCTGCAAGCCAAGGTAGCTGCGCAGTTCACCCAGGTCTGTGCACGTGTGTCTCTTCTGCAGCTCGGACTTCACGTGGGCGAGTCCAGCAGTGTCAGCTGTGGCAAAGACCAAGTCGTCGACGTACACGAGGATGTAGAACGGCGGCAAAGAAGTGTCGGTGCGCAGAAACAGCGACGGGTCGGCAGTAGAGGGAGCAAACCCAAGAGCCGCAAGTGTAGTCCTCAGTGTGTCGTCCCACTCACGCGGTGCCTGGCGGAGACTGTAGACTGGTCGCCGGAGGCTCCACTGGGTGCCAAGAGGAAAAGACCCAGTGAAGCCAGGTGGGCGACGCAGCCAGATCTCCTCGTGCAGGCTGCCCTGCAAGAAAGCAGTGCTGAAGTCAAGAGAGTGCAGCTCGTAGTCGCGGTGAGCAGCTATGTGCAGCAGTACCCGAAGAGTGGTCATCTTCGGGGTGGGAGAGAAGGTCTGAAAGTAGTCAACTCCCTGCCGCTGACTGAAGCCACGAGCCACGTAACGCGCCTTGAAGACACGCGGAGAACCCGGCGGTCGCTTCACCCTGAAAATCCACATGCCACTGACGATGTTCGCCCCAGGCGGGGGAACCTCGTCAACGTAGGTGCCTGTGGACTTCCAGGAAGCCATCTCTGTGTCCATAGCTGCCTGCCACTGAGAGGAGTAGGGACCCTCTATCGCCTCCGCGTAAGAGCGTGGAGTCGGGATGTCAAGTGCATCCGGGTCTCCCTCAGGGGTAAGCAGTACGGACACGAGATGAGGTGAAGAAGCAGCCAAACACTAGAACTCCTCCTGCCTGTCCTCAAGGACGTCCGTGCCAAGGGCACACTCACCCCCGACGGACGGAGGACAGACATACTCAGACTCAACGACAAGACTAGCAGCGTAGTCTAGACGACAGCGAGCAGCAAAGTCGACGAGCTCAGCAACTAGGGCAGACGCAGCAGTGGACTCAAAGGAAGGGTCAGTGACGACAGTAGCAAGGAGACGCGTGACAGTAGGACTGGCAGCACGAAGAGAGTCCGACTCCGGGTCGGGAAGAGCAGGAAGAGAGGACTCAGGAGGAGAAGGCAAAGGGGCACGCAGAGGAGCAGTGGACGGACGCAGAGACATCCGGTGCGTGCCAGGGACAAGAGGAGGACGCTGACGCGAACCACGACCACTAGAGCGAGCAGGACGGACAGGCGACGCAGGGCGAGACGCAGGCTCACGACGCTCAGCCAGACCTCCAGTAGGACCAGTGTAGGGAGAAGGAGCGGGCAGTGGGGAGGCCGGCTGTAACTGTAACTGTGACGGGACAGGCTGTGGACACTCTAAGGGAGGAGGAGGACCAGTAGAAGGCGGGAGACCAAGAACCTGCTGAAGGAGCGGAACGAAGTACGGCCGAGGCCGCGCGGCGACTCCAGACACGGCAGGGACAGCACCAGTACCCCCAGCGGCAGCACCAGCGCCAGCAGCACCTCCAGCTCCAGTACCTCCAGCAGCACCAGTAGCACCCCCAGCAGGACCGCCTCCAGGACCGACAGCAGTAGCCTCAGCGTCAACACCCTCAGCAGCTCCAGCTCCAGTCGTACCCGCAGGCCCAGCAGCTCCAGTACTCCCAGTACGAGCACCTCCGGGACCCGCGGCACCAGCACCCTCAGCAGCCGAAGAACCTCCAGCTCCAGTAGCACGCCTCCAGCGCCGGGCAAACCACTCGCGCAGCTCCTGTGGAGAGAGTGGCTCCCGCTGAGACGAAGCACCCGAAGAACCTCCAGGCTCAGCACCGCCAGACGCCACACGAGCAGGCCCAGCTCCCTCAGGCTCAGCACCCCCAGGCTCAGCACCTCCAGGCGTAGCACCCCCAGGCTCAGCACCCCCAGGCTCAGCACCCCCAGGCTCAGCACCCCCAGTAGTAGCACCCCCAGGCTCAGCACCCCCGGGCTCAACACCCCCAGGAGTAGCACCCTCAGGCTCAGCACCCCCAGGCGTAGCACCCACACGCTCAGCACCCCCAGAGTCAGCACCCCCAGGCTCAGCACCCTCAGCAGCACCAGAGTCACCAGTAACCTCGACAGGCTCGACGGCGTCTACCTGGGACACACCTGAAGGGGCAGGACCCTGAGGGGGGAGGGGGTCTACCGGGGGGGGACCTGGCACAAGGAAGAGCGGTGGCGGGGGGAGGGACGGAGTGCGGTAGGGGAAGAGGCGGTAGTAGGGGACCGACTCGTCAAACGTGACGTCCTGGGAGGACAGAACACGGCGAGAGGTGGGGTGGTAGAACTGCCACCCTGGCGCGTCAGGGGGGAAGCCAAGGAAGACGCAAGGAGCAGCACGAGGGGACAGCTTGTCCGCAGACAAGTCGCGGACAAACGCCCGAGATCCCCAGACACGGAACGCAGACGCATCGCCAACCTTCCCCGTCCACAGCAAAGCTGGGGAGGTCTCCGGCATGGAGACCCTGGGGTGAAGGTAGATCTGATGCGCCGCGCACCGAACCGCAAACGGCCACAGAAAATGGGGGGCAGCCGCATGCATCATGGACGTACGGGCGACGTCCATGACCATGCCAATGCGGCGCTCAGCAATCCCATTTTGCTGTGGAGAGTCCGGAAGCGTGAAGGTCTGGCGGATGCCTCGTGCACGACAGTAGGCTCGCAGAAGGCCAGAGGAGAACTCTCCACCTCTGTCAGAGTGCAGACGCAGAACAGGAAAGTCCGAGCCGAAGCTCTGCCTGAGCTGGAGACGAGCTGCGCGGATCCAGTCGATCAACACCTCAGTGACATCACCCTTGCTGCGCAAGGGGAAGACTGTGGTGTAACGCGAGTAGTCGTCAACCACCAGCAGGAAGTAGCGCTCGTGACCCTGTCCACGGACGCGGGCCGGGCCCCACACGTCCATGTGAAGCGTCTGCAGCGGGGCCTCTGTCGGAGGAAACTGGGAGGAGTGAGGGGCAGCCCGCTGCCGCCCCTCGACACAAGGGACGCAGGTAGGGCCTGGCCCCGGAGGAAGGGGAGGGAGGGACCGGGGAAGACCAGAGACAAGGACACGGGAGGCCATGCCTCGGAGACGAAGCAGGGAGGGGTGACCAAGGCGGTGGTGCCAGAGGAGAGTCTCGTGCGACAGGAGGCGACACGAACAGGGGGCAGACTCAGGACCAGACCTGGACGCTGCAGCAAACACCTGACCCGACGCAGCTACCTGACCAGATGCAGTGACTGGAGGAGACGCAGTGGTCAGTGTGTACAGGCTCGACCCCGGCCGACGTGTAAACGTGGCCAGGTGTCGGCCTGTCCGAGCGTCCGTGCAGTGGGTCACCCGCTGACTCGCAGGAGTGAACTGGTGAACCCCCGCATCCTGTAGGTCAGCACCACTCACCAAGTTCGTAGAGAACGAGGGGAGGTAAAGACCAGACAGGGTGCCAGAGGGGGCCGCCGGACACGGGAGGACAGTGGAGAAGTGAGCAAGGACAGGACCCCCAGAGGGGTCTGCCAGAGAGACTGCAACTGGCCGGCCAAGCGGCGTGAGTGTGGTGCGGTCTCGAAAGAAGGAGCGAGAAGCCCCCGAGTCAAGGGTGAAGGTGTGGGAGGCCGAAGCCGACGCAGTACCTGAGAGAGCAGACTCACCAGCACCTGAGGGAGCAGACACACGAGCACCTAGAGCAGCAGCCTCGCTAGCACCTAGAGCAGCAGCCTCACCAGTACCTAGAGCAGCAGTCTCAATGCCCGGGTCGGGCGGAAAACACCGGTAACAGTCACCCTCATCACTAATAGTCACAGCATACATGGCAGCAAGAATAGCATCAAAGTCAAGGTCAAAGACAGCTACACCCGCCCTAGACAGCTCGCCCCAGCGGGGGATCTCAGTGGCCTCAGGGAACTGGTGACACCAAGCGTCCGTCAGGCGGCCAAAGCAGCGCTGGGTGGAGTGCGCACCCCCACACTGCTCACCCGCGCGGTCGCCGGTGCGTAGGACGTAGGTGCACGGACCAGTACCCCCACCCCGCTGGCGTGCAGCCTACCACTCACGGAGCTGCGGAGGGGGGGGGATGTCACGAGTGCGCTGCTGCCGCTGCTGCTGCTGCTGCTGGCGCTGACCACCACCGGAGCCGACCCTCTGCGCAGCGCCACCCCGACCAGCTCCACCTCCTCCGCCGCCGCCTCCTCCACCGCCGCCACCTCCGCCACCTCCGCTCCCACCGCCACCGCCGCCGCCGCCTCCGCCTCCACTGCCGCCACCGACACCTCCACCCCCGCCACCACTCCCACCACCACCCCCACCCCCTCCACTGCCTCCACCGCCACCTCCGCCACCCCCGCCAACCCCTCCAGCACCCTTGCCCCCCTTGCCCTTGCCGGTGCGGCGTCTCCCGCTCGGGGCAGACGCAGCGCCAACCGACTCGAAACCAACGAGGTCGGCCGCAGCAGCAGAGGCAACAGAGGGCAAAAGGGGGGAGGGGGAACACCCCTCAAAGACGGGGGTGCGAGGGTCACCACGAGAGGCTCCTACAGCGACTATGCTCTTCTCTGCTGCTAGGAGGGCCTTCTCGAGGAGGTCAACGGTGAGAGTGGTGGGGCAAACTGAGAGGAAGTGGTCCCTGACTACGCGAAGGGAGTCAGGGAGCCAGGTGACTATGTAGTAGAGGGTGATGTACATGGGGGGGGGGTTCTTGGCGCAGAATTCAGCAGGAAGCGCAGCGCGGTAGCGAGTGTCACTAGTGCGGAGGTGCGTAATGAGGTCAGCGACTGTGGGAAAGGCAGCAAGGTCAGGGAAGAGGTACGGTAGCATGAGGCGGCTCAGTGCAGCAGTGGCAGGGGAGGAGTAGCGCGCAACTACAGCGTCGTACAAGGTGTGAGCACTCTTGTACTGGCTAAAGTGCGCACGCTCAGAGGTAGGCAGGTGGCGACGCACAGCAAGACGTGCAGCAGCATCGCGTGTGGCCCACTGTGAGCGAACAGTGGCGTCGGCATCAGCAGCAGGGGCAGGAGAGGCACCAGAGGTGAGGTCAAAGAGGGAGAGACCGTCTGCCCTATCGCATTGTAGGAAAAGCTGCAGGTCATCTACCCAGACGTCAAAGTCAATGGTCCGACCCTCAGCGTCAAAAGCGAGGACACTAGGGGTAGCCATGACAGCAGTGGACTAGCAGCGCGAACAGTAGGGTAAGGGCAGTGCAGTGACAGAGGCGCTGCTCTTACCGGACAGGGCGGCTCGGGCGGCTCGGCGGCTCGGCGGGTCGGCAACTAGGCGGCTCGGGCGGCTCGGGCGGCTCGGCGGTACGGCGGCTCGGCAGCAACTGCGGCTCGGCGACTCGGCGACTCGGGCGGCTCGGGCGGCTCGGCGGTACGGCGGTTCGGCAGCAACTGCAGCTCGGCGGCTCGGCGACCTGGCGGCTCGGGCGGCTCAGGTGGCGCGGCGGCTCGGGCGGCTCGGGTGGATCGGGCGGCTCGGCAGTAGCTCGGCGGCGCCGGGGGCTCGGTGGTGACGGCGGGGCCGCGTGGGGACGGCGGCGGGGCCAGTAGAGGCGGCGCCGGGGCCGGGAAGGGCAGCTCCGGGGCCGCAGGGGTAGGCGACGGGGCCAGCAGAGGCGGCGCCGAGGCAGGGAAGGGCGGCGCCGGGGCCGCAGGGGTAGGCGACGGGGCCGCGAGGGTGGCTAGGAGGGGGGGGGTCGCGAGGGCGGCTTGAAGAGGCCGCGAGGGCGGCTAGAAAGGGCCGCGAGGGCGGCTAGAAAGGGCCGCGAGGGCGGCGTGAAAGGGCCGCGAGGGCGGCGTGACACGAAGGAGCCGCGAGGGCGGCGGATCGGGGCCGCGAGGGCGGCGCGACGCGGCCGCTAGGGCGGCGCGACGTGAAGGGGCCGCGAGGGCGACGCGACGGGGCCGCAAGCGCGACGCGACGGGGCCGCTAAGGCGGCGCGACAGGGTCGAGAGAGGGGAGCGCGACTCGGGCAGTGGAGAGCGCGCTCCGGGCAGGAAAAAAATGTGGTGGGCCCTAGGAACAGTTCCCACAGGGGAACCTGCTCGATACCATGAGAAACTGAACGAGAATGAATTGACTAAGGGAAAGTTGGGTACAAATGTAAACCCTAGAAAACTGTACCCCATATGTGCTACCCCACTATAGCCTACAGTAGCTATGTCATATAAATCTGACAATATTCTGACATGCTCCAGCTGTATTTGCCAGCCACTTTCGACGAGTGGCTGTCTGAACCAGACACACCCAAGGCTAAGCGAATCGATGCTCCGCCGACTGCACCGCGGACACCAAAAAATAAAATTTACAATTAAAATTAAAATCTAACCACTGCTTGCTTGTATGCAGATGTCGTGGTCGGCTGCCAAGCTAACGGGTGGATGGAGGCCTCGGGCGTCATCGAGTGGCTCGCCTCAGGCGTGGTGCCGTTCCTGAAACCGAAGTTCGGATTGCAGAGCCGGAGCGCCATGCTGGTGCTCGACTCCTATCGTGGTCACTTGACACCCAAAGTCAAGGCGAAATTCGCGGAACTCAACATCGTGCTGGCGGTCATCCCGGCGGGATGCACGGCAGACTTGCAGCCGCTCGATGTGTCGGTCAACAAAAGCTTCAAGGCGAGTGTTCGGCAGCAGTACCAGACCTGGTTCGAGCAGGACGGCATGAACATCCTGACGCCCGCAGGTACGCAAAGGGTTCTCCCGTGACCGCTTCGTCTGCTTGTCTGCCTGCTTGTGGACTCACGTGTTTCCCACCCCCGTGTCTGTGGTGCAAGGAACATCAAGAAACCACCTCCGGAGGTGGTACTCAAGTGGATTTCACGGGCGTGGAAAGCTGTGCCCGCCGACCTGATTAAGAAAGCGTTCCTCACCTGCGGCATCAGCAATGCCCTTGACGGGAGTGAAGACGGACTGATGCTGGCGCACCGGAGAGGTCAGCTGTCCCACGAGGTAGAGGTAGATGATGACGTGCAAGCAGACGGGTTCTTTGGCAACAACTCCACGGACGGAGCCTGAATCGGACGAGGAGTAGGCCTTAGGCTAGACTAATCTTGAAAATGGTGTGTAGGCTAGTATTCAAGTTTAATGTATGTGACTGGAAAATTTTAGTTGAAATTGTTAGCTAGAGAATTGTAGCTTGGTTGTAGGTTGTTAATAAAGTGAAAAATTCCAATATAAATTCTTGTTATACAGCAAGGGTGCGCTTATAAATAAGTAACGATTTTTTAGAGGGCGCGCTTCTAATTGAGGATCGGCCATAAGCGCATTGCTCCAGATAGAAGCGCATGCGCTTAACATAGGCCTGCGGTTATATCCGGGGCGATACGGTATATGGAGGCAACCTTATAGAGCGAAAGAAAGAAAGAAAGAAAATATGAAAGAAAGAAAGAAGACAAGCATGCAGGCGCCCATAACTTCATGCAGTTTGTGTTGCGGAGAGAATAGGGGATCCAAACGATTCGCCGTTACTTAGGGTCCGCTTGTGCAAGCTGCGCCTAGGCACTACCACAAATAGAGGACGCGCCTTTCTCCCCCCTCTTCTCCCTTGGAGATCCCCCTTTCCAGAAGCTTCCGACCCGCTGGGAAGTTCAGCTGTTTCAAAATGGCCGCGAACCTGGTCGGAGCTCACGCTCTTCACAGGAAGCTTGGAAGAAGGAAGATTCCAGGAAGGCCTGGAAGACAATGAAAATGCTGCAGCAATCACAGCAGCACCAGCAGCCGTTGCAGCACAGGCAGCAGCACCGCCAGCAGCAGCACCAGCTGCATCTGCTGGGGCCGGTGTTCCCTGACTAGACTCAGCAGCTTCACCAGCGATCTTATCAAATATATTTCCTGCCGGCCTTCCCATGGCACCTGCAGCCACAGCAGCACGGATACCAACAGATCGGATTTCAGCAGCACGCATGTCGGCAGAGGTGCCTGCATGCCACGATGCCCGTCGCACAATGGGCTCGTAACCGCCTCCTTCTGGTAATGTAGGTCCCCCCCCAGATGTAGCACCGGCAGCGGCAGGTGAGGCATCTGGGTCAAGGTTCCACGACACCCGCTTGCCGGACCCTGGAGATGCTGCCGTGGTGCTGGCAGACTTCAAGATGGAACGGCGCGTACAAGGGGAGGCAAATCTAGGAGAAACCGCGGTGGTGCTGGCTGACTTTAAGCTGGATGGCCGAGCAAAGGGGGAGTTGAATCTTGGGGAAGAAGCGGTGGAGGTTCTACCACCTGATTGTACACTGGCACGGCGAGCAGCGGGGGATGGAGGCGCGGTGGAGGAGTGCGAGAGAGTGAGAGGAGGGGATTGAGACAAAGGAGTGAGAGGAGGGGACAGGGGCAAGGGAGTGAGAGGGGATTGAGATGAGGGAGGGAAAGGAGGGGATCGAGATGAGGGAGGGAGAGGAGGGGATTGAGATGGAGTGAAGGGAGGGGATTGAGTTGAGAAAGTGAGATGAGGAGATCGATATGAAGGAGTGAGAGGAGGGGATCGAGATGAGGGAATGAGCGGAGGGGATCGAGATGAGGGAGTGAAAGGAGGGGATCGAGATGAGGGAGTGAAAGGAGTGGATCGAGATGAGGGAGTGAAAGGAGGGGATCGAGATGAGGGAGTGAAAGGAGGGGATCGAGATGAGGGAGTGAGAGGAGGGGATCGAGATGAGGGAGTGAGAGGAGGGGATCGAGATGAGGGAGTGAGAGGAGGGGATCGAGATGAGGGAGTGAGAGGAGGGGATCGAGATGAGGGAGTGAGAGGAGGAGATCGAGATGAGGGAGTGAGAGGAGGGGATCGAGATGAGGGGGTGAGAGGAGGAGATCGAGATGAGGGAGTGAGAGGAGCGGATCGAGATGAGGGAGTGAGAGGAGGGGATCGAGGAGGAAGGCGTAACTTTAGAGTCAACCCAGACAGAGAGTGAGAGGGGCTGAGAAGAGAGGAATGAGGTGGGTGTGTAAAAGGCCGTGCTACACTTCTTGCTACACTTCTTGCTACATTTCCTGCCACGGCATGCTTGTTTGCAGCAACAGCAGCAGCTGTAGCCGCAACTCCCGTAACAACTTGTGTCTTAACAGCTTCCGCCGCTGCTGCCGCTGCTGCTGCAACCTTAGCAGCAGAAACCGCAAGTCGGCCAGAAGACTCAGAGTTGTGATGACAGTCGATATTCTTGATCATCGAAGTAAAGTCGTGGCTGCGCCTGTGCCTGTGCCTGTGCTTGCTCGTTTCTCTCCTTGCAACACCGTCCTTCATTCCGCCTCCTCCCTCTTCCCCTCCCCGTTCTTCTCCTTTTCCTCCTCCTCGCCCTTCTCCATTCCCTCCCAGCCTACCAGCGGACACCAGCCCCGGAAGTCCATAGCTCTCGGGAGGAGAAATCAGCCTCCACACGCCCGTGGCGCTGATATCCGAATCGGATCTGCTTTGGCGGATTAGATACGCCGCCCGGCTGGAGCGTGCGGCCTTAGACGGTAACGAAGCTGCCTTATACGAGGCCGAATGTGAGGGAGAAGAAGAGGGAGAGGAAGAGGGAGAAGAAGAGGGAGAAGACGGAGAGGAAGAGAAGGACGAAGAGGGAACCGGCAGAGCACTGGACGTATGACGCGATATTACAGGGCTGCGGAAAAGCCTATCCTGTCGCTCCTCCTCCTCCTGCTGCTGCTGCTGCTGCTGCTGCTGCTGCTGCTGCTGCTGCTGCTGCTGCTGCTGCTGCTGCTGCTGCTGCTGCTGCTGCTGCTGCTGCTGCTGCTGCTGCTGCTGCTGCTGTTGCTGCTGCTGCTTCCCCAGCAGGTGCGAGCCGTCATGGTGTTTCTCGGGCAGGTGAGAGCTGCCATGGCCTTTTTCGGGCAGGTGCGAGCTGCCATGGTGGCGATTCTCCAAGCGCTTGAGAGCAGGTGGGCGCAGAGTGGGGCAGAGGATTCGCCACGTGCTGTGCGCATACAGCACTGCTTGCACCGCTTCCCTCGCTTGCTCCCTCTGCTCTGCTGCTGTCTCCGTCTCCTCAGCCTCCCAGGCTTGCCTTGCTGCTTTCTCCACTTGCTCCTTCTCATCTGCTTCCCTTGCAGTCTTACCCCATTCCTCCTCCTCCGCTTCCTCCACTCCTCTCTTCTCGCGTTCAATCCTTGAATCTCGACCTTTGATTCTTGAGATCCTTCTCAGCGATCCTCCTCCACCTCCGCTTCCGCCGCCCCACGCTGCCCTCTCCTCGCTCTTGATTCTCGACTCTTGAAGTCCGGATTGACTTTCGCCCGCCTCTCTGTTTTCTGCTTCCGCGGGCGAGGGCGATGGGAAGGCGTCAAAGCAGAGATTGGGGGAGCGACCTGCGGGGATGAGGGAGAGCGGGGAGAGAGCAAGGAGATGGGGAGAGGGTGGAGTGGAGGAGAAAGAGGTGGGGGAATGGGAGGGAAGGTGGAGGGGGAGGGGGACACGAGGCGAAGCGAAGGGGAAGGAGGAGGGGGAAGGGGAGGGGGAGGGGGAACGGGGAGGGGAGGTGAAGGAGGTGTTGAACTTAGTACTGCTAGCAATTGTTTTCAGTTTACGTCCACGTCTTCTTGCGTCTTGTCCAATCATCATCAAGACACGAGATCGCATAAAGGAACGGGGTTGGCTCTTCCATAAATGTCGAGCAAGGGGAAACGCGGAGAAACGCGTGAAAGGATTGCGTACGACAGACGCGAGATGGAGAGATTATGGAGGGGAAGGAGAACAAAAGGATAGCGGGCAAGGAGAATAAGTGGGAGCAAGGAGGACAAGGAGGGAGCAAGGAGCAAGAAAGAGAAGCAGCAAAGGGTGGGATGCAGGAGAAAAAAGATATTTAACGGGCAGGGGAGGTGAGTGAGGAGGGAGGGAACTAGGGGAGTGGGAGAGAAGGAGGATTGGCAAAGTGACGAGGGGAGGATGGCTGGGGATGGACGAAGGAACCAGATTGGCATAGTACCTGGTCCCACTATTTCGCCAAAGGACTCCGACTTTTTCGCCCACTCGCGAACGCGATCCAACAGATCGCGCATGGAAAGTTTCAGCTGCCCGCTCGTCACCAGCTCGTCGTCCGCTGCGATGGTTACAATCCTCCACGAAATCGGCATGCTGTTTCGCCCAGATCCCAGCAGTCGCAGGGGCATCGCCAGCAGCGGAAAAACGTCGTACACGTCGCCCGGGTCGCGCGCCTGCGACCCGATCTCCAGCGCCTCCAGCGGCGCATTGTCGCACGCCGTCAACAGAGAATCTGTGAGTTCAATATCCGGCGACTCGTCCTGGCGGCCGTCCGAGCCGCCAGAATCGCCATTCGCGTCCCAGCGGGAGAACATCGACATGGAACGCGACGCGAGCACGCACGTCTGCGGCAGGATACCCAGATTCCACGGCGACGCTAGTAGGAGCGCCGACGACGGCGACGTCTGCACCTTGGTAAGACTGCCGTCCAGGGCCATTACGACCATCCGCTTCTCCAACAGGAAAAGCGGGTCATCGCGGCGCCGAAGCTTTCGGCTCCCGCAATCGGCGGAGGAGGATTTCTTGGCGGAACGGCAGACGAAGGAGAAGGCGGAGGTGGGGAAGGGGGAAACGCTGGGGTGGCGCGGCGGGGAGGAGGAGCCGCTAGCGGGAGAAGGGGGAGGCGGAACGAGGAGGATGTCGTGCCAGATGGAGGACACGTGGCCAGCGTTGATTAGCGGGAGAAGGCTGGTGGACGATCCGATGGTCCGAGTCCGCATCATGATGCTGTAACTACTACTATCAGTTACAGTGAGGCAAGGTCTGCCGCAGTGAAAGAGTGATGCGATGATATGCGGTTGGAATCTAAGGCAGGGGCAGGTGTGCTCAGATACGATGATGGACATGGAGGCTTCACGCCAGGGCTTCTCAATTTCAGAGGCTTCTGAGAAGGAGAAATAGTAGCAGCGTCTCGTGTTGGTACGATGAATTCATCCCCAGTCGCCGGATGTGAAAACGCTGGGATGGGATGGGAGCAGCACTGCTCGCAGTTGTCCTTCCGCAAACCTGCAAGCAGGGTCTGAATACGACGTACGTTGACCGACAAATCCGACATCGGAATCTTTCGCTATTCGTTTCCTGTCTGGCGCTCCCGCAAAGCAAAGCACGCGCGTCCCGGCCTGAGGAGCCATGTGATGACATCAGCCAACGGAAACTCTCCTCTGCACTGGGCTCCCTAGTGTAGCGTAAGGCGGCTGTGCGACTGAGCAACTCGTGAGGCAACAGTGTTAGCGAGTTGTCGGGGTGGTCCTAAAGATTATCGTGCGAGTGCATGGCATGCTCAGATCAATTATGTCATAACTAATGTCTCGGAAGGCGACTTGGGCATTGAAGGTCTAAGCAGGTATGGCTGGGAGGTGGGGATAATTTTGTAGGTTGGGAAAATGGGCACGCTTGGAACATGGGTTTCCGTAGTTGTCTTGGAGCTCCGAACCAGATGAACGAACTGAAACCGAACCTACGGGTGAACGTACCTGGTGACCTGTTTGCTGCAACAAGCCCCAAACCAAAGCTCGGCTAGGCTCGCACGATTTTCAAAACATGAATCAGCCAAAGTGGTCCCAAGCAGCCACCTTTTTCCTGCCGCCCGGCCTCAGCGAGATTTGGGTAGAAAAAAGCAAGATTCACCGGCGTTATGTTTTGTTACGGGTGCAAAGCGAGAATTGCACTATCGAAGCAAACCAGTACATTCAGAGAAGGCATGAGCTAGGAATATATAGCGAAGCTAGAGTGGTAACGGTAACGCGAGAAATGGGGGTGCGCTACGGGCCTAGCGCCGAGGTTGGGAAATGTCGAGGCGGAGGACCGGAGCGCGGGTTACCAACCGAACCGTGAGGTTGGGTTGCGAGGTGTACCGTGGCGGGAACAGTGGTCGAGGCGAGTGTCGCGAGTGGGTAACGTTTTACTGTGGGGTGCTGGTGGCGGGAATAGTCATGTACGCGGTAAGCAGGGGGCGCGAAGTAAGGAAAATGAATTTTCCTTACACTACCCCCCTCCCCAAGGAGGCCCTCCTTACGAGAGTGCGTGTAAGTCTCGGAAATTTCGGCTGCGCAGATAGTCGGTGAGGACGGGGTGGTTTCGATTCTGTCCAGGGGCACCCAGTTGTCTTCGGTTGGCGTGCAGTCCTTCCAGCGGATCAGAAATTCGATCATGCGGGCTCCACGTGGGTCACATATTTTTTCGGGTGTGATGATTGGCTCTGTCGGTGGTCGTGTCATGCTGGCGGGGCGGTTGCGAGGTAGTTGGCTGGTGGATGGGACGTACGGGCGAAGCAGACTGACGTGGAACGACGGCCTGACGTACAGAGGAGGAGGTGGGCGGTAACAGGGGTGATAATGTGGCTGATGCGAAATGGCCCGCAATATCGGAGGCGGAGTTTCGGAGTGATGGGTAGGCGGAGGTTTTGAGTGTCGAGTAATACCAGGTCGTCGGGTTGGTAAGTGACGGGGTGGCGGTCGCGATCGGCGTTGCGTTTAGCGATGATGTTGGATTTTTTTATTGCATCTGCTGCTTGGGTCCGTGCTGCCTGTAAAATCTCTGCGAACTGTTGCGCACGTGGTACTGGGTTGTCGGGATTCGGCGTCATGGGTACCGTGGGGTTTTGTCCGTAGTTGAGGTAGAACGGCGACTGTTGTGTCGTGGCTGACGTGTAGTTGTTATACGCGATCTCTATGAGTGACAGCTGCTGTTCCCATGTTGCCGGGTCGTCGCACGTGGCTCGAATCAACTGTTCCATGGTTTGATTTGTCCGTTCTGTCTGTCCGCCGGTTTCGGGGTGGTATGATGAACTTAATTGTAGTCGCGTGTCAAACTGCTGCCATAGGTTCCGCCGGAAGTTGCTGGTGAATTTCGTGTCGCGATTGCTGATGATTGCTGCTGGTATCCCGTGCAGCCGAACGACGGTGGAGATGAAGAGTCGGGCTGTTTCTTCGGCTGTGATTGATTTCTTGCAGGCTGCGAAATTTGCCATCTTCGTCAGCCGATCGACGACGACAAGGATCGCGTCGTTCCCACTTGCTCCGGCCGGTAACCACGTGACGAAGTCCATTGTCACCTGCTGCCAAGCACGCTCTGGGGGTTGTATCGGCTGCAACTGTCCTGCTGGTCGCTGTCGTGACGACTTCATGAGCTGGCAGGTGGGACACGATGCCACGTGTCGTTGCTCGTCGGATAGCATCTCGGGCCAGTAATAATATCGCTGCAGCTGCTGCCGTGTTTTTTCTACTCCGAAGTGTCATGAGTGAGAAGAAACAAGGAATGGATGAACTATGAATGAATTGGGTACAAGTACTAACCCTAATTGGGTTGTACCCCTTATGGGCTACCCCACTATAGCCTACACAATATGCATGAGCTATAATGTTCTGACACACCCCCATAGGCAAAGTGGGGGAGAACAAGGGGTCACAAGACCAGTCAAGTAAAGCAAAGCAAAGCAAGCTCAGGGTGGATCACAAAGTCACCACACATTCCGAGCACAAGTTCAAGGCCACAAGGCCAGTTCACATGTAGGAGTACATATATATAAAAAGGCTAGACAAACAAGAGCAGGTATATATATATGTAACAGTACAAGCACGGTCAAGAGGTGAGCAAGTGAGGCAAGGTAGGCACAAGGCCCAGCTGAGTACAGAAGCGCTGATGGTCACAAGGCGCAAGCGCCTTGGTGAAGATATCAGCAGTGTTGGCCTCAGAGGCCACGTACGCAAGACGCAGCTGACCACGCTGCTGCAGCTCACGAGCAAGAAAGTAGCGGAGAGCAATGTGCTTCGTTCTGTGCTCCAGTCGCTGCTCCCGACACAAGGCCAGCATGGCCTTGTTGTCTACGTACAGCACTGGAGGAGAACGAGGCGGCTCTCCGAGGTCAGTCAGCAGGTAGGTGAGCCAGCGCAGCTCCTGTGCAGCCATGGCTCCTGCGTAGATCTCAGCCTCACAACTGGAGCCGAGAACAGAAGACGAGCGAGTAGCCCGCCACGAAACAGAGCCGGAACCAAGGCTGAAGGTGTAACCCTGTGACGACCGCTGCGTAGCCTGGTCGTCAGCCCAAGAAGCGTCTGCGTGTCCAGTAAGGACCACTGGACTCTGCCCTCCAAGCACAAGCCCCATGCCCGACGTACTGCACAAGTAGCGCAACACCCTCTTCGCTGCAGCCATGTGCTCCGGTCTGTGTCTCCCAGGAGCAACATAGCGTGCGAGAATGCTAAGAGGGTATGCAAGGTCAGGTCGTGTGCAGGTCATCAGGTACATGAGGCAGCCAACAAGCTCTGGGTACGGGCCACTCGACTCTACGGACTCATCCGAAGGCAGAGCTGAGAGCGAGTGGCGAGTAGGCAGAGGAGTGGCCTGAGGCGAGGAGTACGTGAAGCCGAAGCGCTGAAGGACCTGCTGCACCATGTGTGACTGAGTCAGGGTAATGGTGCGGCGTGCTCTGTCCCGAGTGATCTGCAAGCCAAGGTAGCTGCGCAGTTCACCCAGGTCAGTGCACGTGTGTCTCTTCTGCAGCTCGGACTTCACGTGGGCGAGTCCAGCAGTGTCAGCTGTGGCAAAGACCAAGTCGTCGACGTACACGAGGATGTAGAACGGCGGCAAAGAAGTGTCGGTGCGCAGAAACAGCGACGGGTCGGCAGTAGAGGGAGCAAACCCAAGAGCCGCAAGTGTAGTCCTCAGTGTGTCGTGCCACTCACGTGGTGCCTGACGGAGACCGTAGACTGGCCGCCGTAGGCTCCACTGGGTGCCAGGAGGAAAAGACCCAGTGAAACCAGGTGGGCGACGCAGCCAGATCTCCTCGTGCAGGCTGCCCTGCAAGAAAGCAGTGCTGAAGTCAAGAGAGTGTAGCTCGTAGTCACGGTGAGCAGCTACGTGCAGCAGTACCCGAAGAGTGGTCATCTTCGGGGTGGGAGAGAAGGTCTGAAAGTAGTCAACTGCCTGCCGCTGACTGAAGCCTCGAGCCACGTAACGCGCCTTGAAGACAGGCGGAGAACCCGGCGGCCGCTTCACCCTGAAAATCCACATGCCACTGACGATGTTCGCCCCAGGAGGGGGAACAGCGTCAACGTAGGTGCCTGTGGACTTCCAGGAAGCCATCTCTGCGTCCATAGCTGCCTGCCACTGAGAGGAGTAGGGACCCTCTATCGCCTCCGCGTAAGAGCGCGGAGTCGGGATGTCAAGTGCATCCGGGTCTCCCTCAGGGGTAAGCAGTACGGACACGAGATGAGGTGAAGCAGCGGCCAAGCACTGGAACTCCTCCTGCCTGTCCTCAAGGACGTCCGTGCCAAGGGCACACTCACCCCCGACGGACGGAGGACAGACAGACTCAGACTCAGCAACAAGACTGGCGACGTAGTCTAGGCGACAGCGAGCAGCAAAGTCGACGAGCTCAGCAACTAGGGCAGACGCAGCAGTGGACTCAAAGGAAGGGTCAGTGACAACAGTAGCAAGGAGACGCGTGACAGTAGGACTGGCAGCACGAAGAGAGTCCGACTCCGGGTCGGCAAGAGCAGGAAGAGAAGACTCAGGAGGAGAAGGCAAAGGGGCACGCAGAGGAGCAGTGGACGGACGCAGAGACATCCGGTGCGTGCCAGGGACAGGAGGAGGACGCGGACGCGAACCACGACCACTAGTGCGAGCAGCACGGACAGGCGACGCAGGGCGAGACGCAGGCTCACGACGCTCAGCAAGACCTCCAGTAGGACCAGTGTAGGGAGACGGAGCAGGCAGTGGGGAGGCCGGCTGTAACTGTAACTGCGACGGGACAGGCTGTGGACACTCTAAGGGAGGAGGAGCGGAAGTAGGGAGACCAAGAACCTGCTGAAGGAGCGGAACGAAGTACGGCCGAGGCCGCGCGGCGACTCCAGACACAGTAGGGACAGCACCAGCACCCCCTGTGGCAGCACCAGCACCAGTAGCAGCTCCAGCTCCAGTACCCCCAGCAGCACCAGTAGTACCCCCAGCAGGACCGCCTCCAGGACCGACAGCAGTAGCCTCCGCGCCAACACCCGCAGCAGCTCCAGCTCCAGAAGTACCCGCAGGTCCAGCAGCTCCAGTACGCCCAGTACGAGCACCTCCGGGACCCGTGGCACCAGCTCCCTCAGCAGCAACAGAAACTCCAGTACCCGCAGCTCCTCCAGCTCTAGCAGCTCGCCTCCAGCGCCGGGCAAACCACTCACGCAGCTCCTGTGGAGAGAGTGGCTCCCGGCGAGAAGAAGCACCCGAAGAACCGCCAGGCACAGCACCAGCAGGCCCAGCTCCCTCAGGCTCCGCACCCCCAGGCTCAGCACCTCCAGGCGGAGCACCCCCAGGCTCAGCACCCCCAGTCTCAGCACCCCCAGTCGTAGTACCCTCAGGCTCAGCACCCCTAGGCGTAGCACCCACACGCTCAGCACCCCCAGAGTCAGCACTCCCAGGCTCAGCACCCTCAGCAGCACCAGAGTCACCAGCGACCTCGACAGGCTCAACAGCGTCTACCTGGGACACACCTGAAGGGGCAGGACCCTGAGGGGGGAGGGGGTCTACCGGGGGGGGACCTGGTACCAGGAAGAGCGGTGGCGGGGGGAGGGACGGAGTGCGGTAGGGGAAGAGGCGGTAGTAGGGGACCGACTCGTCGAACGTGACGTCCTGGGAGGACAGAACACGGCGAGAGGTGGGGTGGTAGAACTGCCACCCTGGGGCGTCAGGGGGGAAACCCAGGAAGACGCAAGGAGCAGCACGAGGGGACAGCTTGTCCGCAGACAAGTCGCGGACAAACGCCCGAGATCCCCAGACACGGAACGCAGACGCATCGCCAACCTTCCCCGTCCACAGCAAGGCTGGGGAGGTCTCCGGCATGGAGACCCTGGGCTGAAGGTTGATCTGATGCGCCGCGTACCGAACCGCAAACGGCCACAGAAAATGGGGGGCAGCCGCATGCATCATGGACGTACGGGCGACGTCCATGACCATGCCAATGCGGCGCTCAGCAATCCCATTTTGCTGTGGAGAGTCCGGAAGCGTGAAGGTCTGGCGGATGCCTCGTGCACGACAGTAGGCTCGCAGAAGGCCAGAGGAGAACTCTCCGCCTCTGTCAGAGTGCAGACGCAGAACAGGAAAGTCCGAGCCGAAGCTCCGCCTGAGCTGGAGACGAGCTGCGCGGATCCAGTCGATCAACACCTCAGTGACATCACCCTTGCTGCGCAAGGGGAAGACTGTGGTGTAACGCGAGTAGTCGTCAACCACCAGCAGGAAGTAGCGCTCGTGACCCTGTCCACGGACGCGGGCCGGGCCCCACACGTCCATGTGAAGCGTCTGCAGCGGGGCCTCTGTCGGAGGAAACTGGGAGGAGTGAGGGGTAGCCCGCTGTCGTCCCTCGACACAGGGGACGCAGGTAGGGCCAGGCCCCGGAGGAAGTGGAGGGAGGGACCGGGGAAGTCCAGAGACAAGGACGCGGGAGGCCATGCTCCGGAGACGAAGCAGGGAGGGGTGACCAAGGCGGTGGTGCCAGAGGAGAGTCTCGTGAGACAGGAGGCGACACGAGCAGGGGGCAGACTCAGGACCAGACCTGGACGCTGCAGCAAACACCTGACCCGACGCAGCTACCTGACCAGACGCAAGGACCGGAGGAGACGCAGTGGTCAGTGTGTACAGGCTCGACCCCGGCCGACGTGTAAACGTGGCCAGGTGTCGGCCTGTCCGAGCGTCCGTGCAGTGGGTCACCCGCTGACTCGCAGGAGTGAACTGGTGAACCCCCGCATCCTGTAGGTCAGCACCACTCACCAAGTTCGTAGAGAACGAGGGGAGGTAAAGACCAGACAGGGTGCCAGAGGGGGCCGCCGGACACGGGAGGACAGTGGAGAAGTGAGCAAGGACAGGACCCCCAGAGGGGTCTGCCAGAGAGACCGCAACTGGCCGGCCAAGCGGCGTGAGTGTGGTGCGGTCTCGAAAGAAGGAGCGAGAAGCCCCCGAGTCAAGGGTAAAGGTGTGGGAGGCCGAAGCCGACGCCGAACCTGAGAGAGCAGACTCACCAGTACCTGAGGGAGCAGACGCACCTAGAGCAGCAGCCTCGCTAGCACCTAGAGCAGCAGTCTCACCAGGACCTAGAGCAGCAGTCTCAATGCCCGGGTCGGGCGGAAAACACCGGTAACAGTCACCCTCATCACTAATAGTCACAGTATACATGGCAGCAAGAATAGCATCAAAGTCAAGGTCAAAGACAGCCACACCCGCCCTAGACAGCTCACCCCAGCGGGGGATCTCAGTGGCCTCAGGGAACTGGTGACGCCAAGCGTCCGTCAGGCGGCCAAAGCAGCGCTGGGTGGAGTGCGCACCCCCGCACTGCTCACCCGCGCGGTCGCCGGTGCGCAGGACGTAGGTGCACGGACCAGTACCCCAACCCCTCTGGCGTGCAGAGTACCACTCACGGAGCTGCTGAGGGGAGGGGACGTCACGAGTGCGCTGCTGCTGCTGCTGCTGCTGCTGCTGGCGCTGACCACCACCGGAGCTGACCCTCTGCGCTGCGCCACCCCGACCAGCTCCACCTCCTCCGCCGCCTCCTCCTCCACCGCCGCCACCTCCGCTCCCTCCGCCACCGCAGCTGCCGCCTGCGCCTCCACCGCCGCCACCTACACCTCCACCCCCGCCACCACCCCCACCGCCACCCCCACCTCCTCCACCGCCTCCACCGCCGCCTCCACCGCCCCCGCTAGCTCCTCCAGCGCCCCTGCCAGGGCGGCGTCTCCCGCTGGGGGTAGACGCTGCCCCAACCGACTCCAAACCAGCGAGGTCGGCCGCAGCAGCAGAGGCAACAGAGGGCAAAAGAGGGGAGGGGGAACACCCCTCAAAGATGGGGGTGCGAGGGTCACCACGAGAGGCTCCTACAGCGACTATGCTCTTTTCTGCTGCTAGGAGTGCCTTCTCGAGGAGGTCAACGGTGAGAGTGGTGGGACAAACCGAGAGGAAGTGGTCCCTGACTACGCGAAGGGAGTCAGGGAGACGGGTGACTATGTAGTAGAGGGTGATGTACATGGGGGGGGGGTTCTTGGCGCAGAACTCAGCAGGAAGCGCAGCGCGGTAGCGAGTGTCACTAGTGCGGAGGTGCGTAATGAGGTCAGCGACTGTGGGAAAGGCAGCAAGGTCAGGGAAGAGGTACGGTAGCATGAGGCGGCTCAGTGCAGCAGTGGCAGGGGAGGAGTAGCGTGCAACTACAGCGTCGTACAAGGTCTGAGCACTCTTGTACTGGCTAAAGTGCGCACGCTCAGAGGTAGGTAGGTGGCGACGCACAGCAAGACGTGCAGCAGCATCGCGCGTGGCCCACTGTGAGCGAACAGTGGCGTCAGCATCAGCAGCGGGGGAAGGAGAGGCACCAGAAGTGAGGTCAAAGAGGGAGAGGCCGTCTGCTCTGTCGCACTGTAAGAAAAGCTGCAGGTCATCTATCCAGACGTCAAAGTCAATGGCCCGACCCTCAGCGTCAAAAGCGAGGACACTAGGGGTAGCCATGACAGCAGTAGACTAGCAGTGCAAACAGTAGGGTGAGGGCAGTGCTGTGAGAGAGGCGCTGCTCTTACCGGACAGGGCGGTTCGGGCGGCTCGGCTGCAGGGCGGCTCGGCTGCTGGGCGGCTCGGCGGCTCGGCTGCTGGGCGGCTCGGCTGCTGGGCGGCTCGGCGGCTGGGCGGCTCGGCGGCTGGGCGGCTCGGCGGCTGGGCGGCTCGGCTGCTGGGCGGCTCGGCTGCTGGGCGTATCGGCGGCAGGGCGGCTCGGCTGCTGGGCGGCTCGGCTGCTGGGCGGCTCAGCGGCTGGGCGGCTCGGTTGCTGGGCGGCTCGGCGGGTGGGCTGCTCGTAGGAGTAGGAGCGGGGGGGCCGTAGGAGCAGGGGCCGGAGGCCGCTAGGGCGGCGGATCGGGGCCGCGAGGGCGGCGGATCGGGGCCGCGAGGGCGGCGGAGTAGGGGCCGCGAGTGCGGCGGAGTAGGGGCCGCGAGGGCGGCAGATCGGGGCCGCGAGGGCGGCGAATCGGGGCCGCGAGGGCGGCAGAGAAGGGGCCGCGAGGGCGGCGGATCGGGGCCGCGAAGGGCGGCGGATCGAGGGCCGCGAGAGCGGCTGAGCGGGGCCGCGAGGGCGGCAGATCGGGGCCGCGAAGGGCGGCGGATCAGAGGCCGCGAGGGCGGCGGAGTAGGGGCCGCGAAGGGCGGCGGATAGAGCCGCGAGGGCGGCTCGAAGGGGGCCGCGAGGGCGGCGCGAGAGAGGGGAGCGCGACTCGGGCAGGGGCTGAGTGCGCTCCGGGCAGGAAAAAAAAACGGTGGGCCCTAGGAACAGTTCCCACGGGGGAACCTGCTCGATACCATGAGAAGAAACAAGGAATGGATGAACTATGAATGAATTGGGTACAAGTACTAACCCTAATTGGGTTGTACCCCTTATGGGCTACCCCACTATAGCCTACACAATATGCATGAGCTATAATGTTCTGACAATGAGGTGATTCCGTCATGTGCCTCTTGTAGCAGTAATTCCCGTAGTAGGGTGTAGCCCGGTACCCAGATCCTATCGGTGCCGGCTTTTACGTAATATACCCCCTTTGCTGCTGGGAACTGCTGCGAATTTCCTCCGGTGAAGAACATGTCTGTTTGGTAGCCGTGGGTAGATAGTCCTGTGAGCAGTGGGCTGGTCTGGGCGAGTAGTATGTCGTGGATTTGGGGAGTGGGGCGGGTCAGTGCGTCGGCGATATTTGATGCCCCTTTTTTGTAGGTGACCGTGTAGTGAAAGTTCGACTCGAGGAAGTCGAGCCAACGAACCTGTCGTGGGTTGAGGTGGGGCTGTGCGCGGAGGTACTGTAGTGATTTGTGGTCTGTCCGTACTGTCACGTCTGCGCTGGTCAAGTAACAGCGCCAGACCTTGAACGCATGCACGATCGCGAGCATTTCGCGGTCGTGTATCGGGTAAAATTTTTCGGGCGGATGCAGTTTTCGTGACTCGTATGCGATGGGCTGTAAGCCGCTGCCGAAATCCTGTAGCAGTACGGCTCCGATGGCGATGTCACTTGCGTCTGTAACTACTTCAAATGGGCGGTGTGGGTCGGCAATGCGCAGTACGGGCGGTGAACAGAGAACAGTTTTAAGGGCAGAGAAGGCAGCATGCTCTTTCTCCCCCCACGTAAAAGCGACCCCCTTCCGCAGCAAATCCACCAGTGGGGCGGTTAACGTCGGGGACGAACCGACACACATAATTAACGAACCCTAAAAAACTCAGCAACTCCGTGATATTTGTCGGGGGATGCCACGTTTTTACCGTGTCTAGCTTCTTTGGGTTGATCTCAACTCGAGCCTCCGAAGTAACGTGCCCCAGAAACTCTAACCTATCCTGTGAAAACTCGCACTTGGAACCCTTGGTCAGTAGTGTGTGCTCGTCTAAAATTCTAAACACCGCTCCCAGATCTGCTAAGTGCTGTTGCTTATCGCGACTATAGACTAGGATGTCGTCGAGGTAAACTATCACACATTTATCTAAGAGTGGCCTAAACGCTTCGTTCATGGTTATCTGAAAAGTCGCCGGTGCGTTGGTCAGTCCGAAGGGCATCACCGTGTACTCGAAGGATCCGTATCTAGTTCTAAAAGCAGTCTTGGCGCAGTCCGATGGTACGACCCTGATCTGGTGGTAACCTCCCCGTAAGTCGATCTTCGAAAAAACCCGTGCTGTTCGCAGTTGATTTATCAGTTCGTCGGCGCGAGGGATGGGATATCGCGACTTGACCGTTACCCTGTTCAGTGCTCGGTAATCGATATACGTGCAAACACCTCCGTCCTTTTCCGGTGTAAACAGTATCGGTGCGGCGAATGGTGACGAGCTCGGTGGGATGATTTTTTTTCTCTAACAGGTAATCTACCTACTTCCTCAGTTCGTCGAGCTCGGGCTGTGTCAGTCCGAACTGTCGCTGTACGGTTGGCTGTGCCCCTAGTTCTAGTTCTATGCGGTGGTCATGTGCTCGCTGAGGTGGCAGTCCCTCCGGTTAGTCGTCCGGAAAAATCCCCGGGTACCATTTCAGTAATTCCTGTAACTCGGGCGGCACGGCTGCCAGCAGTTTCCGAAAATCACTCGGCTGCTCCTCGTCTCCTACCAACGCGATATCCACCGCGTACACGTCAGCTCCAGCGGCGATAGCCCGTTTCATCGTGATGGCGTTGACGTGGACCGTTGAAGACTCAGGTGACCGCCAGCGAGGTAGTTTGACCCAGTTACCACTACTTCGCACAGTGCATCTACCCGTCGTCCAGTCAATTCGCGGGTTGTGGCGTCGCAATGTCGTGCCCATCCAGTGTCGTGGCGAGCATTTCCTGTGTAAACCCCAAGTTTCCCCCGCAGCGAACTTTTACGTTCTCCACTTTTTTCCGTATGGCTAGTGGCGTGCCGTCAAATAAACGTGCGTCCGTCTCTGGTAAACAGCGGCTAAGCGTCAATTTCAGCTTCCATGCGGTTGCGGTATTAACTAAAGTGTGACTTGCTCCTCCGTCTATAAAAATCTTCACTGCTGTCCCCCTGTATTTTCCCGTCAATCAGTTTTGGGCAATCCGTCGCTATACCCTCCTTATTCATCCGAGCCCGATCGATAGCGTGAATCGGTTCTGTGACTCGGTGAGGGTCGGTGAGGTCGGGCGAGCAGTGAGTCTCGTCAGTAGTGGGCCCGATCTCTACTGACTGTTGGCGTTTCTCTGCCTTCCAGACTCTCTCCCCTGCTCTGCTCCACGGCGCCTTAGCTCCTCTGGGCCCTCGCTCTTACGATGGCCCGGCCTATTGCAAGCCAAGCAGCACCCCTTGAATGGCGCAGCAGCTGCGTTTGCCGCAAGTGTTGGTGCAACCCTACGGTTTGCACTCGGCTTGTTGTCCGTGTGCGTGAATGTGTGTGTGTATGGAATGGTATGAGGGCATGGGATAATATATATTTCATGCTTATAATTGTGTGTGAATGTTGAGTCATGATGTCGAGTGTGTGTGTCGAGTCAATAGCGAGTTATCGCTAGACGCGTGTTACGCGGTCGTTTGTGTCTCGCGCGCGGTTTCTATTTTGTCGTGCGCGGTTTCTATTTTGTCCTGTGTCGAACGCTCGGCGTGTCACATGTGTGTGCAGCAGATCCATCAAGAACTCAAGGATGAGTTTGTGATGAAGAGCCCGAGCCTTGGTGTCAAGCCTCAAGTGATTTCGAAGCTTGCCAAAAGGGTACACCTCAAGATATTGAAGATAGTTACATTACTTTGTGTAGTGTAACATTTCACTTGGTGTAGGCCCTAGTGAAGGGTAGTTTCGAGACCCTTCGTGGTTGGGGACAGTGTGGCACTGTTCCACATCACTGTACCTCGGCTCTTGGGGTTTGTAGGAGCTGGGAGTCATTCCCAACTCGTAACTCTTCCTATCTTGTGTTCTAAGACGATAGTGGCTGCCATAGTACCGTTCGTTCAAACCGACGCTGTGTCGTCAATTCTTTATCAAACCGTGAAATCTAAATTGCTAATTGTAGACGACGTGAAGACGCTCCAGATCCAATTTGAATCAAGTCATTTGCAGCTGTGAGCAGAACGCTATCAACGTTTGAAGCCGCTGTGCAGAAATCCGTCTGTGCTCTCTATCTTTCGTTTTAGGCACATTCAAGCCTATTGTGCCTATAACAAGTGGTATCAGAGCCCTTTGGAGCATTTTCGACAATGTCTGGACCTGAGAAAAGGGGTGGCAGAGGTGCTGGTGGCAGTGGAGAAGCTCAAGCTCAAGGCCAACCCCGTGATTCAGCCATGGCGCCCATGCAACCAAGTCTTGGCCCACCTAGGGATGAGCCTAGGGTGTTTGGGCTTGACAAGTTCAACGGTGACAACTTTGCTGAATGGTCCTTCAAGATGGAGAACATATTTGACCACTATGACCTGCTGGAGGTGATGGAAGGAACGGAGAAGCGCCCCGAGAACGACCCGGAGAAGAGCCCGTGGGTGCGGAAGAGCGCACAAGGCTATCTCTTACTTGGGCAAGCGTTGGGGAGCAGTCAGATCCGTCACATCAAGCCATTCCAGCGTGAACCAGAGAAAGGACCAAAGGCATGGGCTGCTCTCAAGGGTGTACATGCTCCTGCAACAGCGGCGGTAGCGGTGGTGTTGGAACGGCAAATGGCGGCACTACGAATTGAAGAAGACGAAGCGGTTGAAGAAGGGGTGCAGAAATTCTTCGACTTGTTGACGCGGCTTGAGGGAGCTGATTTGAACTACAGTGAGCTCCAAAAGAAGACCAAGTTGCTGGCCTTACTCCCAGAGTCATGGTCCTCGCTCATCATCAACCTTAATCGCGACTTGCCCCGCCTCTCGCTTGAAGACGTGAAGCGAGCTATCCTTCAAGAGGATTTCCGCCGCCGTGAGTTGGCGAGTGCGGATGGCGCTGGGGCAGCGAGCATCGGCCGTGGATATGGTCGAGGAAGAGGCAGAGGACGAGGGGGAGGAAGGTTTGGTGGCAGCAACTTCGGCGGAGGCCGCAGGAGTGGCGGTTACGGCAGCGACGACAAGAGCTACGGACGCGGTCGCGGCCGATTTGACGGCGAGTGTCACTATTGCCACAAGAGCGGACACATGTGGCGCGACTGCTACAAACTCCCTGATGGTTGGACCCCTGCTCAAGGCCAAGAGGGTAGAGGAGCAGGAGGAGGGAGAGGACGAGGCCGTGGAGGCCGTGGCGGTCGCGGTGGCGGAGCTGCAAACATGAAGAGCGGAGACAACGACAAGGACCCGAGCGACGATCGATACCCGGGTCTATTCTACTTCGTGTCGACGCAAGTACCGGCTGGTCCAGAGAAGGATGAAGGCTTTGAGGAGCCAGCAGCTGTGGGGAAGGTGACCCTACACCCCCTGGACTATTGGGTGATTGATAGTGGCGCTACCTATAGCATGACACCTCGCCCGGACTTGCTCACCGAACTCGAGCCGTCACCGGTGAAGCATGTCACATCGGCTTTGGGGCAGCGAGCAGAGGTGAAAGGCATGGGCAAGGCCATGTTCAAGGGTGCTGATGGGAAGATGGTGGGCCTCAAGAACGTGCTTTGGGTGCCCAGCCTTGCTGCAAACCTGATTTCCGTGCGGCGGTTGGCAAAGGCCGGCATGGACACGAACTCGAAGGGAGCCAAGACCTACACCGCAAGGCTTGGCGATCGAATTCTTTGGGACCTTCATGAGGACAGGGATGTCTACAACGAGATGTGGCAGATCCCAGTGGTCCCTATGCCTAAGGAGAGGCAAGTGGCAGCAAGCATCAGCACCAAGGATGGAGCGGTCGGTAGCGACGATGGCGCGAACGGTCGCGCTAAGGAGAATGAGCTCAAGAAGAGCAAACCTGGAGGGACCAGCAAGTTCAGTGAACCTAAGGAGAGTGGTGCAGCAACCAAGGAGCAGCAAAAGGGTGAGGAGAACCCAGAGGCAGCAGTGGAGGAGGACTACGGAGAGAGTATGTGGGGCGCTATTGCGAGCGCGGCATTCTCCAATCCAACTTCGGCTACGGGGGAGTGTGATTGGCTCACCTTGCATCGGCGCATGGGGCATGTGGCCCTGCCCATCTTGCAGCAGCTAGTGAAGAATGAGATGGTTGCTGGCATACGTGTGAAGGGGGAGCCCGATGAGGTGCTTGGCTGCCCGACGTGCATTCAAGCCAAGTTCACCCGGTTTCCGTTCCCTAGTTCGGAGGCAACGGCAAAGGCACCGCTTGATGAGGTGGTGATGGACGTGGTGGGCCCCCTGAAGCTTGGAGCTGCTGGAGCTGAGTATTTTCTCACCATTGTCGACGTCTACACCCGCATGACTTGGGTGTACGTGCTGGCCAAGAAGAGCGACGTGGCTGAAACGTTGAAGACGGATTGGTTCCCGATGGTGGAGCGGCAACAAGACCGTCTAGTCAAGTCAATCCGCACCGATCGAGGGGGAGAGTTCTTGAGCAAGGAGTTTGGGTTGTGGCTGAAGAAGAATGGTATTCGGCACTCCCTCACCATGCCATACTCCCCTGCAATGAACGGCATCGCCGAGCGAGCGAACCGCACAATCACGGAGGCGGCACGCGGGTTGCTCATTGAAGCCGGGCTACCCGACTATTTCTGGCCTGATGCGGTGCGGAGCGCGTGTGTGGCCAAGAACAGAGCCTTGACTCATGTGGGAGCAGACAAATGGGTGCCCTATGTGGAGTGGCTAGGAAGGAAGCCAAAGGTGGATATGCTTCGGGTGTTCGGGTGCATGTGCATGGCGCTCGTGCCTAAGCATCTTCGGCACAACAAGCTTGGTGCCAAGGCGGTGTGGGCCGTGCACTTGGGCATGGCTCAAAACAGCAAGGGATGGCTTCTTTGGGACCCATTCACCAAGAAGTTCTTGGTGAGCAGGGACTGCAAGTTCATGGAGAACTTCATGTACAAGGATTGGAAGGCGGAGAATGAGGCGAAGATAGGCGTGCGGTTTGGGGAGGTGAAGAGTTCCGGTTTGGAGCATGTGGAGCTGCCTTTGGAGCTGAGCAGCGGCGGCACAACCACAAGGCAATCCTCCCTTGTGAATGGGGGAGAGGAGGCCAATGATGCAGAGGAAGAAGAGGAGGAGGTGCAGCAAGTGAGCGAGCGTGCACCGTCACTCCCTTCCCGTACTACGAGTGCTCCACGGATTCGAGCCACACCGCAGCAACGCCAAGGCCTTCAAGTCCCTGCAGCTGAGGAAGAAGGAAGGGGGAAGAGGAGAGTTCAACCACCTAATAGGCTGACCTATGATGCGCCGGGAAAGCAGGGCAAGACAGCCCTGGCCGGAGCGGCAATGATGGTCGGAGACGACGAGGAGAGTGACTACGAGGAGTGTGCCTTCGCGTTCTTCTCTCCGGTGGAGATGCCGGGAGAACCAGCAACTCTCAAGGAGGCTTTGGAGAGTAGTGATGCTGAGGAGTGGAAGAAGGCCATGGAGAGTGAGCTGAAGAGCATCGAGGAGAATGACACGTTTGAATTGGTGGAGCTACCGGAGGGGCGTACGGCGATAACGTCCAAGTGGCTCTTCAAAATCAAGTCGGATGCCGACGGCAAGATCGAGCGCTACAAGTCTAGGCTTGTAGCCAAGGGGTACCAGCAAAAGGAGAAGGTGGACTTCAAGGAGCTGTTTGCCCCTGTGGTGAAGCCGACGACGCTGCGAACCCTATTCGCGGGAGCCGCCATCAAAGGATGGGTAGTAAAGCAAATGGACATCGTAACGGCATTCCTTAACGGCATCCTTGAGGAGGAGATTTTTATGGCGCAGCCAGAGGGGTTTGATGATGCTAGTGGCAGAGTGTGGAAGCTGAAGAAGGCCCTCTATGGGCTGAAGCAGGCCCCTAGGCAATGGTACATGAAGCTGCGCGAAGTGTTGGAGGGGATCGGCTTCACTCCCTCAACGGCCGATCACTCCTTGTTCATGCTTGGCGAGGGGGAGCAGAGGAGTTTCATGGTGGTTTATGTGGATGACATCCTCATTTTCTCACCCTCTTCTGACCTTGTGAAGGAGGTGATGCTGAAGCTTCAAGACAAGTTCAAGTGCAAGGCCCTTGGTGACGTGAGCTTCTACCTTGGGCTCCACATCGAACGAGATGTGGAGAAGCGGTGCATGCGGGTGCATCAACGAAAGTACCTGGAGGCATTGGCTGCCAACTTTGGGCAGAGTGAAGGCCATGTGGCTACACCCTTTCCCTCTGGGTTCAAGTGTGTGAAGGGACCAGAGGAGGAGAGCGTTGGTGAAGAGGAGAGGCGCCGATTTCACTCGTTGGTGGGCAGCCTCATGTATGCGGCGGTAAACACCCGACCGGACGTCGCGTTTGCTACCGGGCAGCTGGCTAGGGTTGTGCAATGCCCTAATGAGGAGCAGGTAGCAGCTGGAATGAGGGTGGCCAAGTATCTTGGCCAAACACCGACCGTTGGGCTGCAATACTCGGCGGCGGCACAAAGGCGCCAAAAGGGCGCGGATGGTGTTGAACCCGGGCGTTTGTTCCTCACCGCCTACTCGGATGCTTCATATGCATCAGAACCAGAGGACATGACAAGTGTGGCAGGCTTCATATGCTGTGTTGGTGGAGGCCCAACTGCTTGGGAGAGCAAGAAGCAGGTTGACCAAGCTTTGAGCTCGGTGGAGTCCGAGTACATGGCACTCTTCCGTGCCGTACGGGAGATTGTGTGGCAGCGGCGTTTGTTGGCTGAATTGGGGGAGGAGCAGCAAGGACCTACCCCACTGTACTGTGACAGCCAGGGTGCCATTGCTCTTGCTAAGAACCCTGTGTTGCATGGACTCACGAAGCACATGAGGGTGAAGTGGCATTGGACGAGGAGCATGGTAACCGCGGGTGAAGTTGAGTTGCGCTACGTGAAGACCACGGGGCAGCCGGCTGACATGATGACCAAGAGGCTGGTGGAGCAGCAGCATTGGAAGTGTTGCAAGCTGGCTGGGATGGCTCTGAACTGAGAGAGCAACATATCCTAAGGCCAACAATCCGAGGGGGAGTTTGTTGGTGCAACCCTACGGTTTGCACTCGGCTTGTTGTCCGTGTGCGTGAATGTGTGTGTGTATGGAATGGTATGAGGGCATGGGATAATATATATTTCATGCTTATAATTGTGTGTGAATGTTGAGTCATGATGTCGAGTGTGTGTGTCGAGTCAATAGCGAGTTATCGCTAGACGCGTGTTACGCGGTCGTTTGTGTCTCGCGCGCGGTTTCTATTTTGTCGTGCGCGGTTTCTATTTTGTCCTGTGTCGAACGCTCGGCGTGTCGCAGGTGTGTGCAGCAGACCCATCAAGAACTCAAGGATGAGTTTGTGATGAAGAGCCCGAGCCTTGGTGTCAAGCCTCAAGTGATTTCGAAGCTTGCCAAAAGGGTACACCTCAAGATATTGAAGATAGTTACATTACTTTGTGTAGTGTAACATTTCACTTGGTGTAGGCCCTAGTGAAGGGTAGTTTCGAGACCCTTCGTGGTTGGGGACAGTGTGGCACTGTTCCACATCACTGTACCTCGGCTCTTGGGGTTTGTAGGAGCTGGGAGTCATTCCCAACTCGTAACCCTTCCTATCTTGTGTTCTAAGACGATAGTGGCTGCCATAGTACCGTTCGTTCAAACCGACGCTGTGTCGTCAATTCTTTATCAAACCGTGCAATCTAAATTGCTAATTGTAGACGACATGAAGACGCTCCAGATCCAATTTGAATCAAGTCATTTGCAGCTGTGAGCAGAACGCTATCAACGTTTGAAGCCGCTGTGCAGAAATCCGTCTGTGCTCTCTATCTTTCGTTTTAGGCACATTCAAGCCTATTGTGCCTATAACAGCAAGGGCATGTACGGTGGCGTGCTCGGTCGGTCCCCGAGGGCGATGTCCGTAGTAGGACCCCGGTCTCGGACGGCGCAAAATGTCGATTTTCTCGGCGAACGCGAGGATCTCGTTGAAGTTCGATAGCCCGCGTAGCATGATTTCGTGCAAGATGTCCGGCTTCAGCCCTCCGACGTAACGGTCCACCCGCTCCGCCTCGTGCATGTAACCGACTTGCTTGCAGAGTGCGAGAAAACCGCTCGTACAATCTCGGACTGACCCAAGTTGTCGCCAAGTACGCAGTTTCTGACGCGCCGAAATAGAAGCCGCGATCGGCTCGAAGCGCGCCCGAAGCCCTGCGCACCACGCATCCCACGTGCTGTACTGGGCGGTTTCGCAGAACGAACTCCAGGTGACGGCTGGCCCCGTGGGCCCTTCCTTTTGCGACGGTGGCTCGTAGGCACGTGGCGACGTCACGATGACTCGCCACCAGTCCATGGCGGGGCCCCGTAGCAGCGAAACAGTGTATCGTATCTTCGCTGCGTCCGGCTCGACGTAATTCGCGTCGAAAAAGACGTTCATCGTGAAGACCCACGATTGAACTGTCGGACCTCCACGTTGGCTGGGATCGAAACAGGGCGGGCGCAGCGGTTTGAACGGCATCGGTGCGATGATGCCGTCGTTGCTGTTAGTCGCTGCAAATCCGACGTGACGACGGGCTTTGCGAGGCCCGCTCGTGTTTGTTGCGGCCTTGTTCCTCTCCATGCCAGGCATTGATTCGGCGGCGCCATCACTGGCTGCGCCTGAGCGCTGTCCCACGCAGTCGTGATGTGACGGTGTGCCGGATGAAATAACAATTGGCTCATCCGATTGCACAGGTGCATTTGCAGGTGTCGGTGTTGGTGCTGGTGCATTCGCCGTTGATTGCTGCCTGGCTGAGTCGCGTTCCGCCGTGAGTGTCGCGATTTCGAGCGCCGAATCTTCGAGTTGGCGTACGAGCCGGTCGAGCTGCTCCTGTGTCAACGTCGCAAGATTGAGATCGGCCATGGCGGGGGTGTCGGGCGAGCTCAGCGAGAGCCTCAGTCGTGGCCGTGCGTGCTTACAAGTGAGCACTTGAGCGGCGGTGCTTGGTCGCTGAGAGATGTCTACCCCCTCCAAAAATTGAGATAGTGGGGAAGCGAAGGTGTGGGTGCGGTCCGAGAAGAGATCGTAGGCTCTGAATACCAAGTGTTACGGGTGCAATTGAGTGAGCAAGCGAGAATTGCACTATTGAAGCAAACCAGTACATTGAGCGAAGGCATGAGCGAGTAATATATAGCGAAGCTAGCGTGGTAACGGTAACGTGAGAAATTGGGGTGCGCTACGGGACTAGCGCCGAGGTTGGGAAATGTCGAGGTGGAGGACCGGAGCGCGGGTTACCAACCGAACCGTGAGGTTGGGTTGCGAGGTATACCGTGGCAAGAACAGTGGTCGAGGCGAGTGTCGCGAGCGGGTAACGCTTTACTGTGGGGTGCTGGTTGTCAAACTTATATGCTGCTTATTGTGTAGGCTATAGTGGGGTAGCCCATATGGGGTACAACCAAATTAGGGTTTGCTACTTGTACCCATCTTGCTGCTAGTTCATTCATTCTCGTTCGTACTTCTGACATGGTTTTAGAGCAGGTCATAGCCTAGGACCGTTTTTTTTTAGGGCCGACCGAGTCGCGCTACCCCACCCGTCGCGCCGTCGTGTTAGCGCCGCGCTGCCCTGCCCTGCCCTGCGTCGCGCTGCCTGCGCACGCCCTGCCCTGCCCTGCTTGCGCGCTTCCCACCGCCGCGCCGTGCCGCCCTGCCCGCGCGCCGCCCGCCCTGCTCTGCCCGCGCGCCGCCCGCCGCAGCGCGCCCTGCCCTGCCCGCGCACCGCCCGCCGCCGCGCGCCCTGCCTTGCCCACGCGCCGCCCTCCCGCCGAGCCGCGTCGCCCTGCCCGCGAGCCGCTCGCCGCCGCGCGCCTTGCCCTGCCCGCGCGCTGCTCGCCGCCGCGCGCCCTGTTCTGCCCGCGCGCAGCTCACCGCTGCGCGCCCTGCCTTGCCCGCGCGCCGCCCGCCGCCGCGCGCCCTGCTCTGCCCGCGCGCCGCCCGCCGCAGCGCGCCCTGCCCTGCCCGCGCGCCGCCCGCCGCCGCGCGCACTGCCTTGCCCGCGCGCCGCCCGCCGCCGAGCCGCCTAGCCCGCGCACTGCTCGCCGCCGAGCCGCCTTGCCCGCGCGTCGCTCACCGCTGCGCCGCCCTGCCCTGCCCTTGCGCAGCTTGCCGCCGCGCCGCCTTGCCTGAGAGCGCTCGCCACCGCACCGCCCTGCCCTGCTGGCTGCCGCCCTGCTTTGCCCTGCCTGCGTGCTGCCCTACTGCTAGCGCGCTCGACTGCTCTGCCCGCTATGGCCACGCTCAGTGTCCTCACTTTCGATCCGGAGGGCCGCCTGATAGAGTTCGATGCGTGGCTCGACGACTTACAGCTGTACTTACTGAGCGATTCCAAGGACGGTGTTTCACTGTTTGACCTCACGTCTGGCGCCTCTCTCGCCCCTGCCGCCACAGCTGACAGTGCGACTCGCTCACAGTGGCTTACCCGTGACGCTGCTGCTCGCCTAGCCGTTCGCAACCACCTGCCGTTAGCCAGCACAAGATAGCTAGAGCCCTGTACGACGCTGTAGTCGCTCGTTACTCCTCCCCGGCCACTGCTGCTCTAGGCCGCCTTCTCTTGCCCTACTTGTTCCCAGAGCTGTCCGCCTTTGCCACAGTAGCCGACCTCGTCACTCACATTCGCACTAGTGACACTCGCTACCGCGCTGCGCTTCCCGCCGAGTTTCTCACCAAGAACCCTCCTCCCATGTACATCACTCTCTACTTCATAGTCACCCGCCTCCCTGACTCTCTTAGCGCTGTCAGGGACCTCCTTCTAGCCCTTGACCCCACCGACCTCACTGTCGACCTGCTCGAGAAGCACCTCCTAGCAGCTGAGACTAGCATAGTCGCTGTAGGCGCTTCTCGTGGCACTCCTCGCACTCCCTTCTTTGAGGGGTGTTCGCCCTCCCCCCTGGTCCCCTCCGTCACCTCTGCTGCAGCTGTTGACTACCTTCGTGCTGAGGAGGTAGGAGCTGCGTCTGCCCCTAGTGGGAGGCGCCACAACGGCAGGGGCAGGGGAGGCAGGGGCGGTGGGGGTGGCAACGGTGGAGGCGGTGGTGGGGGTGGTGGAGGAGGTGGAGGTGGCGGTGGTGGCGGAGGGACTGGTGGTGGGAGTGGAGGCGTAGGTGGAGGCGGTGGTGGCGGTAGTGGGAGTGGTGGCGGCGGCAGTGGTGGCCGCGGTGGGAGTGGGGGAGGCGGCAGTGGTGGCGGCCGGGGTGGTACCATTCAGAGGGGAGGCTTTGGCGGTGGTCAGAGGCAGCAGCAGCAGCGTCAGCGTGAGACCCCTTCGCCCCAAGAGCTTCGTGAGTGGTTTGCTTAGCGTGGGGCGTCTGGGGGTAGTGGTCGCTGCCCGTATGTCATTCGCACAGGTGACCGCTCTGGTCAGACATGCGGGAAGTTTCACACCCAGCACCGTTGCTTCTCCCGACTTGACGACGCCTTTCGCGCAGAGTTTCTTGACGCGACTGAGCTCCCTCGCTGGGCATATCTGGTTAGGCAGAATGTGGATATCTTTGCTCTTGATTATGATGCAAACCTTGCTGCCATGTATGCTTTGACTGTTAGTGCTGAGGGTGACTGTTACCTGTGTATGCCGCCCGACCCAGGTATAGAGACTCCTCCTCTAGGTGCTGGTGAGGCTGCTGCCCTAGGTGCTGGTGAGTCTGCTGTTCTAGGTGCTAGTGAGTCTGCTCTCTCTGGTACTGCGCCTGCTGAGGCCTTGCACACCTTCACGCTTGACTCAGGTGCTTCCCGCTGTTTCTTTCGCGACAGTACCGCACTCACACCGCTCCCTGCACCTGTTGCTGTCTCTCTGGCTGACCCCTCTAGGGGCCCAGTCCTTGCACGTTCCTCCACTGTTCTCCCGTGTCCGGCGGTTCCGTCTGGCTCACTGTCAGGTCTTCACCTCCCCTTGTTCTCTACGAACTTGGTGAGCAACGCCGTCCTTCAGGATGTATGGGTTGACACCTTTACTCCAGGAGGACGTGTGGGGCCCAGCCCGCGTCCGTGGACAGGGCCGCGAGCGCTACTTTCTGCTGGTCGTTGACGACTACTCACGTTACACCACGGTCTTCCCCTTGCACAGCAAGGGGGAGGTCCCTGATGTTTTGTCCCCTTGGATCCGCGCTGTCCGTCTCCAGCTCCGCGAGCGGTTCCACACGGACCTTCCAGTCCTGCGTCTGCACTCTGACAGAGGTGGTGAGTTTTCCTCCGACCTCTTGCGGGACTTTTGTCGTGGGGAGGGCATTCTCCTGTCGTTCACGCTTCCGGCCTCTCCTCAGCAGAATGGGGTTGCTGAGCGCCGAATTGGCTTAGTCATGGAGGTCGCTCGTACCTCCATGATCCATGCGGCTGCCCCCCATTTTCTGTGGCCGTTTGCAGTCCGGTATGCTGCGCATCAGCTCAACCCCTGGCCCCGTGTCTCCTTGCCGGAGACCTCACCTACACTGCGTTGGACGGGGAAGGTTGGCGATGCGTCGGTGTTCCGGGTCTGGGGTTCTCGTGCCTTTGTCCGCGATACGTCCGCGGACAAGCTCTCCGCCCGAGCCATTCCCTGCGTCTTCCTTGGTTTTCCCCCTGACGCGCCTGGCTGGCAGTTTTACCACCCCACCTCGCGCCGTGTCCTGCCCTCTCACGACGTCACGTTCGACGAGTCGGTTCCCTTTTACCGTCTCTTCCCCTACCGCACTGCCCCTCCCCCCCCCCCGCCGCTCTTCCTCGCACCAGGTCCTCCTCCGGTAGACCCCCTCCCCCCTCAGGGTCCTGCTCCCTTAGGTGTGTCTCAGGTAGACCCTATCGAGCCTGTCGAGGTCGCGGTCGACTCTGGTGCTGCTGCTGGGGGTGGTGCTGCTGGGGGTGCTGAGCCGGAGCGCGCGGAGCCTGGGGGTGCTGAGCCTGAGCGTGCAGAGCCTGGGGGTGCTGAGCCTGAGCGTGCGGAGCCTGGGGGTGCTGAGCCTGAGGTTGCTGAGTCTGAGGGTGCTGAGCCTGGGGGTGCTCAGCCTGGGGGTGCTGAGCCTGCGGTTGCTGAGACTGGGGGTGCTGAGCCTGGGGGTGCTGAGTCTGCTGGAGGTCCTACAGGTGCCTCGTCACGGAGGGAGCCTCTCTCTCCACCGCAGCTGCGCGAGTGGTTTGCTCGGGGCTGGAGCCTTCGGAGCGGCGCTGCTGGAGCTGGGGGGCCTGCCGCTGGAGGCCCTGGAGCTGGAGGTTCTGGAGCTGGAGGTGCTGCCGGCGTTGGAGCTGGAGCTGCTGGAGTTGCTGGAGCCACTGGTCCCGGAGGTGCTCGTATTGGAGGTACTGGAGCTGCTGGAGCTGGTGGTGCTGCGGGCGTTGGAGCCGGAGATGCTGGAGAACCTGGTCCTGGAGGAGCTGGAGGTGCTAGAGTCGCTGGTCCCGGAGGTGCTCGTACTGGAGGTACTGGAGCTGCTGGAGCTGGTGGTGCTGCAGGAGTTGGAGCCGGAGGTGCTGGAGCTGCTAGTCCTGGAGTTACTCGTACTGGAGGTAGTGGAGCTGCTGGAGCTGGAGGTGCTACTGGAGCTGGAGCTGCTGGAGGTGCTGGAGCTGGTGGTACTGCAGGCGTTGGATCTAGAGACCCTGGAGCTGGGGGTACTGGTGCTGTTGGTGCTGGTTCTGGAGGCACTGTGCGGCCGCGACCGTACTTCGTTCCACTGCTTCAGCAGGTTCTTGGTCTCCCGCCTTCTACTGGCCCTACTCCTCCCTTACTGTGTCCACCGCCTGACCAGTCGCAATCGCAGTTACAGCCAGCCTCCCCACTGCCTGCTCCTTCTCCTTACACTGGGCCGACAGGAGGTCTTGCCGAGCGTCGTGAGCCTGAGTCTCGTCCTGCGTCGCCTGTTCGCGCTGTTCGCACTGGTCGTCGTGTTCCACGTCCGCGTCCTCCTCCTGTCCCAGGCACGCACCAGATGGCACTTCGTCCTTCCTCTGTTCCACAGCGTGTCCCTCTGCCGTCTCCTCCTGCGTCCTCTCTTCCTGACGTTGCTGACCCGCCGTCAGACCTTGCTCGTGTTGCCAGTCCTACTGTCACGCGTCTTCTAGCCACTGTTGTCACTGACCCTTCGTTTGAGTCCACTGCTGCGTCTGCCGTAGTTGCTGAGCTTGTTGACTTTGTTGCCGCCTGTCGCCTCGACTACGCCGCTAGTCTTGTTGCTGAGTTTGAGTCTGTCTGTCCTCCGTCCGTCGGGGGTGAGTGTCCTCTTGGCACGGACGTCCTTGAGGACAGGCAGGAGGACTTTGAGTGTTTTGCAGTTGCTTTACCTCATCTCGTGTCCATGCTGATTGCACCTGAGGGAGACCCGGATGCACCAGACATCCCGACCCCGCGCTTATGCAGAGACGATTTAGGGTCCCCACTCCTCTCAATGGCAGACAGCCATGGACGCAGAGATGGCTTCCTGGAAGTCCACAGGCACCTACGTCGACGAGGTTCCCCCTCCTGGGGCGAACATCGTCAGTGGCATGTGGATTTTCAGGGTGAAGCGGCCGCCGGGTTCTCCGCCTGTCTTCAGTCAGCGACAGGGAGTTGACTCCTTCCAGACCTTCTCCCCTACCCCGAAGATGACCACTCTTCGGGTGCTGCTGCACGTCGCCGCTCAGCGTGACTACGAGCTTCACTCTCTTGACTTCAGCACAGCCTTCCTACAGGGCAGCCTGCACGAGGAGATCTGGCTGCGCCGCCCACCTGGCTTTATTGGGTCGTTTCCTGCAGGTACCCAGTGGAGCCTCCGGCGGCCAGTCTACGGTCTCCGCCAGGCGCCTCGCGAGTGGCACGACACACTGAGGACGACGCTTGCGGCTCTTGGGTTTGCTCCTTCGACTGCTGACCCGTCGCTGTTTCTACGCACCGACACTTGACTGCCGCCGTTCTACATCCTCGTGTACGTCGACGACTTGGTCTTTGCCATTGCTGACACTGCTGGACTGGCCTTTGTGAAGTCGGAGCTGCAGAAGAGACACGTGCACAGACCTGGGTGAGCTGCGCAGCTATCTTGGCTTGCAGATCACCCGGGACAGAGCACATCGCACCATTACCTTGACTCAGTCACACATGGTGCAGCAGGTCCTTCAGCGCTTCCGCTTCACGTACTCCTCGCCACAGTCCACTCCTCTGCCTACCGGTCACTCACTCTCAGCTCTGCCTTCGGATGAGTCCGTAGAGCCGAGTGGCCCGTATCCAGAGCTTGTGGGCTGCCTCATGTACCTGATGACCTGCACTCGACCTGACCTTGCTTACCCTCTTAGCATCCTGGCACGCTACGTTGCGCCCGGGAGACACCGACCAGAGCACTGGGAGGCCGCTAAGAGGGTGATGCGCTACTTGTGCAGTACGTCGGGCATGGGGCTCGTGCTTGGAGGACGGGCTCGAGTTGTCCTCACTGACCACGCAGACGCTTCTTGGGTTGACGACTTGGCTACGCAGCGGTCGTCACAGGGTTACACTTTCAGCCTTGGCTCCGGCTCTGTTTCGTGGCGGTCTACCCGCTCGTCTTCTGTTCTCAGTTCCAGTTGTGAGGCTGAGATCTACGCAGGGGCCATGGCTGCACAGGAGTTACGCTGGCTCACCTACCTGCTGACCGACTTGGGAGAGCCGCCTCGTTCTCCTCCAGTTCTATACGTCGACAACAAGGCCATGATTGCCTTGTGTCAGGAGCACAGACTGGAGCACAGAACGAAGCACATCGCTCTGCGCTACTTCCTTGCTCGAGAGTTGCAGCAGCGTGGTCAACTTCGTCTTGCTTACGTGGCCTCTCGAGCCAACACTGCTGATATCTTCACCAAGGCACTTCAGCCTTGTGATCATTAGCGTTTCTGTACTGTTCTAGGCCTTGTGCCTACTTGGTCTCACTTGCTCACTTCTTGACTTTGCTTGTACTGTGATCTATATACATATACCTGCATGCTTACACTTGCTAGGTTGTGATCACTATACTGCTTGTTCTCCTTTATACAACTCTGCATGTGAACTGGCCTTGTGGCCATTTGCTTGTGCTCAGAATGCGTGGTGACTTCGTGATCCACCCTGAGCTTGCTTTGCTTTTCTTGACCGGTCTTGTGACCTCTTGTTCTCCCCCACTTTGCCTATGGGGGTGTGTCAAACTTATATGCTGCTTATTGTGTAGGCTATAGTGGGGTAGCCCATATGGGGTACAACCCAATTAGGGTTTGCTACTTGTACCCATCTTGCTGCTAGTTCATTCATTCTCGTTCGTACTTCTGACACTGGTGGCGGGAATAGTCATGTACGCAGTAAGAAAGGGGTGAGAAGTAAGGAAAAGGAATTTTCCTTACATTCTTCCGTAGATGCTGCAATACTCCTACGAGTGCATTTGAATGAACTAGAGAAGATTTCACTAAAGGGGCAAAATGTAAGGAAATCCCATTTTCCCTATGTACTCCGTCGATGTCGCCGCGACCATTGCGCATGCATCCCACCGACGTTGGCGGCCCAAATCACTCCACACGTCACCCTCGTGCATCCGTCGTCGACGAGGTTGCCGTCGCATTCGTCGTTCCCAGGTCAGGGAGAGGCGAACACACCGTCCGCTTCAGCACGGAGAGTTGGTTGCTCATGCACCCACTGCGCACGAGTTCTTAGGAGCAACACCTCCAAGTCCACTCCACCGTACTCGCCAGTCTGGTGGGGTGCTCGAACGTCAGCCTCTTTTACCTGCATGATATCATCTATTCATGCGTTGACTACGGGGGGGGTCGACCATGGCGACTAAGACGGTTGTCGGCCTAACAACGACTTAGATAAGGCGCAAAAGTCGGCTAATCTGAAGGTCTATCGCTCACCGTACAATCCAGGGATAGCTCCAGTTCGCTAACCGACTGGGATAAAAAGGCATGTCTAGTGTGGTGGGGCAGCAGACACACGCCTCCCAAGCACTCTTGCTTGTAGCCTCTCCAACCAAACCAGAGGCTAATCCTAGTGTCCTTTCCACAAAATGTCGACTCCAGACTTTGAAATATCGTGACCTAAAACTCTAAACGGTCTTGAAAAAACTCGCATTCGGAACCCTTCGTCAGAAGGTCATGCTCATCTAATTTTTTTTTTTTGGCTTCTAAGTTGGCTAAATGTTGCTGCTTGTCCCAGCAGTAGACTAAGATGTTACTTGAGTAGACGATCACGCACGTATATAAAAGTAGCCTAAAATCCCAGTTCATGGTCATTTGAAAAGTGGTGGGCGCGTTGGTCAGCCCGAAATGGATGGGATATTGTGCGGAGATAACTCTATCAACGGGAGCTATACTACATACTAGGCACGGGGTAGGAGGGATCTCTGCATTCATTCACTTAGTCGTTCTCTAGCACTTGTGCGTTCACAGGGCAAAACTGCAAGAGTTTCACTAGCAAAAGTTGAGAACAAAAAGGTTGACAATGGCAAAACAACTCTGTCGACATCACGGGCTAGCATGCAAGCAGGTCGACTGCCAGCGCAGCACGGTCGACCGCGTTCCAGCACGACATGGTCGACCGCGCTCCAGCAGTGCAAAGTCGCGATCTGCCAACGCTGCAAGTCGACGGCGTGCCAACGCTGCAGCAAGGCGGCTGCACAGCGTTGCACCCACAGGACAGCAGCGCACCTGCTTCGCACGTGCTCGTAGTTGATTGGCGTGCTGTGCCTCGTCACCTGCACAGCGCAGACGCCAAGCCGACCACATGCCCACGTCTGCACCTAATCCTCCAGGTCGACCTCGGGATACCACCACCGAGGTCGGCTTCGCCAAAACCACTTGGGCGACTATCGCACACCTCTGCAGAACTTCGTCGCCCGGGTAACTTGGTCGACCAGGCAACCACGCCTGGTCGCCCAGCCCAGTCGTACGCCGGCTACACCAGACCGGCGTCCCCAGAAGAGGTGTCCCAGCACCCAGGTCGATGTCCAGACGCCTAGGTCGGCGTCCGGGTGCCCAAGACGCCGTCCAGGCGCCCAGGACGGCGTCCAGGCGCCCAGGTCGGCGTCCAGGCGCCCAGGTCGGCGTCCAGGCGCCCAGGTCGGCGTCCAGCCTCCCAGGACGCCGTCCAGGCGCCCAGGACGTCGTCCAAATGCCCAGGTCGGCGTCCAGGCGCCCAGGACGCCGTCTATACGCCCAGGTCGGCGTCTAGCCTCCCAGAACGCCTTCCAGGCGCCCAGGTCGGCGTCCAGGCGCCCAGGACGGCGTCCTCCTGCTCGGCGCCCTCCAGCTAGGCGCCCTCACTGCAACTGATCGGCTGCGCTCCCCACACACCCGACCACGAAGTCGGCTCCGCCCAAGCGAGGACGGGGCCAACCACAACTCCCGTTGAAACTCCCCTGCCGCATTCACGCTTGGGCCCCCAGCCCACACGGCATCACCACTCAGAGAATAGCCCGTCGGCGTGCACCCAATACACAGCACGCCGGTCACCGCACCAGCCATGCAAGAGGGCATGGCACCTACTGCTGCACGTCGTTGTCACCGTCACCCACGTCGACCAGGCGCACCTTGCCGATTGCAACGGAGCACCGGTTGAAGGCCGGGTAGTGCAGCGCCTTCGTCAGGAAGTCGGCTGGCTGCTCAGCGGTCGGGATGTACCTCAGTGAGAACTTCCCACGCTTCACCATGTGCTGCAGCCAGGCTTGTCGCCGTTCCATGTGCTTGAGGTTGCTCGTCAACCCCATGCCCTCGACGACTGTGATGTCCGACTTGTTGTCCACCCGAAGTACAGTCGGCGTCCCGGCATCCAGCTGCCGGAATTCTGCAAGAAGAAAACGAAGTCGACGTCCCTCCTTGCCGGCTTCTGTTGCCGCCACGTACTCCGACTCGGTCGACGACAGTGTCGCGCACTTGATGCGCTGGCTCGACCAGGAGACTGCGGCCCCTCCGTAGACGAACACGTAGCCGCCCGTGCTAGTCCGGTTCTGCTTGTCGCCGGCGTCGTCGGCGTCCACGTAGCCGACCAGCTTCAGCGACTCAATTCCACCGCCAAACTCCAGGGCGGTGTCACGGGTGTTGGCGAGGTAGGCGATGCAGCGGTCGACCTCATGCCAGTGCTGGTCGCTCCTCACCGTGAGGCCGCTCCCCAGCTTGCTGCAGACAAAGGCGATGTCCGGCCTCGTCGTTGTCGCCGCAAACTGCAGCGAGCCAACCTTCTGCCGGTACTCCTCCTCCTGGCGCTCCTGTGCCTCTTCGTCCTCAAAGGTGAGCTCGGCATAGGTGTCGACCGAGACCTGCGTCTTCGGGGTGCGCCCAGTCTGCTCCTCGTCGAGAAAACGCCTACGAAGCTTATCTGCATAGCCCTGCTGGTGGAGCCACAGCTTCCTCGCCGACCTGTCACGCACGATCTCCAACCCGAGGTACTTCTGCACCGGCGAGATCTCCCGCAGCTCGAAGGCGGCCTCCAGCAGCTCCTTCAGCTCCTTTTGCATCTCGGCACTACTGCTGGTGGCGAGAAGGTCGTCGACGTAGACCAGCACCCAGCAGGCCACCTTGTCGACCTTGAAGTACAGAGCCTTGTCGACCTGGCTCTTATTCCACCCGGCGCCGACCAGAACGTCGTTGAGCGCCTTGTACCACAGCAGCGGCAACTGCTTCAGCCCGTACAGGCTCTTCAACAGCTTACACACCCGGCCGGTCCCGTCACTGAAGTGGTCCGGCTGGTACATGTAGAGCACCCGGTCGAGCTTGCTCTGCAGGAAGGCGTTCTTCATGTCGAGCTGCATCAGGTTGAGGTTGAGCACGGCAACGATGCTGAGGAAGATCCTCAGCGTGACGTAGCTGCTCACCGGCGCGTACGTCTCGTCGTAGTCGGCGCCATACACCTGTGTGAAGCCCTTCACGACCAGCCTCGCCTTCTCGCGCTCGACGGTGTCGTCGATGCGGTACTTCGTCGTCAGCACCCACCGGTTCTTGACCCCAGGTGGGCGTTCGACCAGCTCCCAAGTTCCCATGCTGATGAGGCTGCGGATTTCCTCCTCCATGGCGGCCTTCACCGCCTTGCCCTTCCAGCTTGCCAAAGCCTCCTTCACCGTCATCGTCGAGATGTCCCAGCGGTGCTCGGGGTCGGCGTGCATGTCGGGTTCAAGCTCTGGCAAGTCTTCGTCCTCCTCGGCGTCGTCGTACAGCAGGTCGTCGTCGACCTCGTTGTACACCGTGGTGAAAGCAGCCGGCACGAAGAAGTCAGGCGGCCTCCGAAGTCGGCCTGTCTTCCGTGGTCCGACTTCCACCACGTTGCTGTCGGTGGACTCCTCGGCGTCCGCCTGCTCGGTTTCCTCTGCGCCGGCGTCATTGCCCTCAGGATCCTGCTACACCACAGCCGGCGTTCCTGCCGACTTCTCCCCTGTGGTCGGTTCCCCTGCCGACTGCCCTGTCGCCGACTGCTCCTTGGTCGACTTGGCTGCTGCCTGCTCCCCTATCGGTTGGTGCCTTGCCGCTGCCGTCTTCGCCGACTTCACCACCTTCGGCTTTACCTCGGCCTGCTCCTCTCCTGCCGACGTCGACTTCACTCTCATGTCGACTTGCTGGATGTCACGTCGGCCACCGGCGATGCTCTTGGCCGGCGCCACAGGCGACGCCCCACTGCTCCCCTCATCGCCGGTGGCCGACCTCGGAGTCAGCCCATGCAGGTCGGCAACGAGGGGAGGGGCAAGGGGTGCAAGGGGAGGGGAAGGAGGATGGAGGACCTCGGCGTCCTCATCAGCAAGCTCACCGAGCTCGGCGAGCAGAGGCAGTGTCGCCGTCGAGTTGTTCGTCGGCGGGGTGGTCGACGTTCGTCCAGACGCCGGCCCGTGCTCCGTTTTCCACACTTCCAGCGACATGTTCTCGTAGAACACCACGTCCGATGTGGTGACCACCCGGTTGTCAGCGATGTCGAGGAGCTCCCAACCCTTGCTCTCCTCCGACACGCCGAGGTGAAGGGCCCACCTGGCCTTCGGCTTCAACTTTCCACCACGCTGCTGCTCGGGGACCAAGAACTGCGCCATGCAGCCCCACACCCGTGCCAGCGACATGTGGGGCTTCTTCCCTGTCAGCAGCTGGTATGGCGTCGTCCCCGGCGGCAACGTCGACCTCTCCAGGCAATTGCGGACCCAGATGGCCTGTCGTAGAGCAAGGTGCCACCAGTGGTGCTGCACGCCCATGTGCAGCAGCATCGTCCGCACCGACTCCACTACTGTCCTCATCTCCCGCTCTGCCATGCCATTTTGCTGCGGGGTGTACGGGCAGGTCAGGTCGTGGACTATCCCCTTTCCGTCCACGAAGTCGGTGAACTGCTTCCCGAGGAACTCCCCTCCCCGGTCAGAGCGCAGCATCAACACCGACTTTTTCGTCTGTCGCTCAGCAACCGCCAGCCACTGCACGAACTCCTGCAGCGCATCCGACTTCTTGGCGACCGGCCTCACCCACAGGTAGTGGGTCTTGCGGTCCTTTAGCAGCAAGAAGTAAAGGCTGCCGTCCTTGGCAGCTACGCGGAACGGCCCACATAGGCCGATGTGCACGACTGCCAGCACGTCGTCGGCGTCGGAGCCTTGGTCGGGGAAGGTGTGTCGTGCCAGCTTCCCACCGACACACGAGACACACGGTGAGTCAGCGCCAGACGCCGACTTGAGGTCCAGCCCAATGGCGACCTCGTGCTTCGCCGACCTCCGGATGGTGTCCATGGCGACGTGTGCAAGCCTCGCATGCAGCCTGTCCGGCGTCGACTTCGTCGCCGAGACTATCGCCCTCAGGGCCACCACATCCGTCATGGGCGACGTCGACTTCGCCGAGCAAGGACGCAGGTCGGTGCAGAGGACCCGGCCAGTGTAGGACGCCCGACCAAGGACGTCCCCTACCGCCATCGCCTGGAAATCCTCGCCATCCTCCGGCGCCAACGAGACGGTGGGCTCCACGATGCCGACCAGCGAGCATGACGCCTCCTTGTTGTCTCGCCCTTTGCCGCCAGCAGAGGAGTCGGCGTCCTTCGCCGATGTCGACGACTTGGTCGACTGCTTCTCCTTGCGCGGCTGGTTTCTGCCTCGACAGGGACGACGGCTGCCAGACCTCCCGCGGCCTCCCTTGGCGTCGTCGTCGTCGTCGGAGTCACTACGGTCGGGGCATTCAAAGGAGAGGTGGTCGGGGTCGCCGCACAGCCAGCACTCCCGACGTCGACTTCCTCCTCCACGACCGCTCTCCTTGGCCGACTTCTTCTTGTCGACTTCCTTGGTCGACAAGAAGAAGTACAAGCAAGAGCCCTCACTGCAACTGATCGGCTGCGCTCCCCGCACACCCGACTACGAAGTCGGCTCCGCCCAAGCGAGGACTGGGCCAACCACAACTCCCGTTGACATACCGCGCTTTGACTGTAACCCTGCTCAGTGCTCGGTGCGAAATCCTCCATTTGTTTTTGTGTTAACGGTATTGGTGCGGCGACGAACTCGATGGAATTTTCTCGAGCAAATAATCTAAGCGCTTCCAACGTTCCTCCAGCTCATAGTGCATCGGTCAAAACTGTCTATATTTGATTGCATATACCCTCAATTCTAATTATATTTTGTGGTCGTGCGGTGCCCGAGGTGGCAATCCCTGTCAAACATTGTATATGTTTGTGTTCTGTAGGCTATAGTGGGTTTAGCCTTAGGGGGTACAACTTTTAGGTTTTCCTACTTGTACTCCCAATCTTGCTAGTCCAATCATCCTTCTCTCATTCTGACATGGTATCACGAGCCTAGGTTAGTCACCTAGGACCGACTACTGTTAGGGCCCACCACTGCTACTACTGCCTACTACCTGTGCGCCCTCGTGCGCTTACTGCCTGCGCCCTCGTGCGCCCTTTTGCTAGTTGCGCGCTGCCCACTAGCCTCGCACGCAGCCCCTCGCGGCCCCGTGCAGCCCCGTGTGTCGCCCGCCTGCCTACCCGCGCCCTCGAGCGCCTACCTACCCGCGCCCTCGAGCGCCTACCTACTCGCGCCCTTGAGCGCCTGCCTACCTGCGCCCTCGAGCGCCACCCTGCCACCCTGCCCTGCAGGCCGCGCGCGGGCCTACTCTGCACCCGCGCAGCCGCCCCTGGACCCCGCGGCGCGGCCCCTGGACCCCGCGACGCGTCGCCCTACTCGTCGCGACGCCGCTACGGGACCCGCGCGTCGCCCCTGCCTCGTCGCGACGCCCCTGCGGGACCCGCGCGACGCCCCTGCGGGACCCGCGCGTCGCCCCCGCCTCGTCGCGACGCCCTTGCGGGACCCGCGCGTCGCCCCTGCCTCGTCGCGACGCCGCTACGGGACCTGCGCGTCGCCCCTGCCTCGTCGCGACGCCCCTGCGGGACCCGCGCGACGTCCCTGCAGGACCCGCGCGTCGCCCCTGCCTCGTCGCGACGCCCCTGCGGGACCCGCGCGGAGTCGCCCCTGCCCGCCGCGGCGCCCTGACCTACCCCGCGCCCGCCCTTGGGACGGCCGCCCCTGGCCCCTGGAGCAGCCGCCCCTGACCCCTGGAGCAGCCGCCACTGCAGCAGCAGCCCCTGTCCCTTGGAGCAGCCGCACCTGCAGCCGCCCCTGGACCCTGGAGCAGCCGCCCCTGACCCCTGGAGCAGCCGCCCCTGGCCCCTGGAGCAGCCGCACCTGCAGCCGCCCCTGGCCCCTGGAGCAGCCGCCCCTGCAGCCGCCCCTGGACCCTGGAGCAGCCGCCCCTGACCCCTGGAGCAGCCGCCACTGCAGCAGCCGCCCCTGGCCCCTGGAGCAGCCGCACCTGCAGCCGCCCCTGGCCCCTGGAGCAGCCGCCCCTGCAGGAGCCGCCCCTGGCCCCTGGAGCAGCCGCCCCTGCAGCAGCCGCCCCTGGCCCCTGGAGCAGCAACTGCCGCGGAGCCTTTAGCCGCAGTCGTGGCCCCGCCCTGCAGCAGCCGCCGCGGAGCTCCCTGCCGCGGCCCGGCCCCGCCCTGCAGCTGTAGCGGCCCCGCTGTCGCCGCCGTCTTGCGCCTGCTCTTCCCACCACTGGTGAGCACTGCCCTGTCCGCACTGCTACCGCTGCTACTGCTGCTACTGTTTTTACTGCTCCTACTACTACTACTCCTGCTGCTACTGCTTTTACTGCCGCTACTGCTACTACTGCTGCTCCTGGCGTGGCCAGATGCAGCTCCAGGGCCGTCCGCGTGAGTCCCTCACGCCCCAGCAGCTTCGTGAGTGGTACGCTCGTTGGGGTTGTCGGGGTGGCCGTAGTGGGAGTCGCTCTGGAGTGGGTAGTTCGGGAGCTTCTGGTAGTGGCCAGGTGCAGCTGCAGCGTCGTCCCCGCGAGGCTCTTTCGCCCCAGCAGCTTCGTGAGTGGTATGCTAGTTGGGGTTGTCGGGGTGGCCGTAGTGGGAGTCGCTCTGGAGTGGGTAGTTCGGGAGCTTCTGGTAGTGTTCAGGTCCAGTCTGCTGCTCCAGGTACTGGTGAGGCTGCCGCTCTAGGTGCTAGTGCGTTTACTGCTCTAGGTCCTGGTCAGGCTGCTGCTCTAGGTGCTAGTGAGTCTACTGCTCCAGGTGCTCGTGCGTGTGCACCTGCTGGTACTGCGTCTACTGAGGCACTGCACCCTTCACACTGGACTCAGGTGCTTCCCGCTGTTTCTTTCGTGACCGCACTGCCCTTGAGCAGCTTGCTCGGCCGGTTGCAGTCTCCCTCGCTGACCCCTCTGGGGGTCCGGTCATTGCGACCTCCTCCACTGTCCTCCCTTGTCCTGCGGTCCCGTCGGGCACACTGTCAGGTCTCTACCTCCCCTCGTTCTCTACGAACTTGGTGGCGGGTCGTGCGCTCCAGGACGGGGGTGTCCACCAGTTCACCCCTGCCTACGAGCGCGTGACACACTGCACGTGTGCTCGGACGGGTCGCCACCTGGCTACCTTCACTCGGCAGCCGGGGTCGGACCTGTACACACTGCCCACTGAGTCCCCTCAGGTAGCTGCGTCTGCGTCTGCGTCAGGTCAGCTGTCGGCCCCCTGCTCGTGTCGCTCCCTGGCGCACGAGACCGTCCTCTGGCACCACCGCCTTGGTCACCCGTCAGTGCAGCGCCTTCGTGGCATGCACTCCCGGTACCTTGTCTCTGGTCTTCCCAGGGTTCTCCCTCCCCTCCCACCCTCGCCTGCTCCTCCCTGTCTTCCCTGTGTCGAGAGGCAGCAGCGCGCCGCTCCTCACTCCTCCTCGTTTCCCCCGACGACTGCTCCCCTGCAGACCCTCCACATGGACGTGTGGGGCCCAGCCCGCGTCCGTGGACAGGGCCACGAGAGGTACTTCTTGATAGTTGTTGACGACTACTCGCGCTACACCACGGTCTTCCCCTTGCGCACCAAGGGTGAAGTCCCTGATGTTTTGATCCCTTGGATCCGCGCTGCCCGTCTCCAGCTCAGCGAGAGGTTCCACTTGGACTTTCCTGTTCTGCGTCTGCACTCTGACAGAGGTGGGGAGTTTTCCTCCGACCTCTTGCGGGACTTTTGTCGTGGGGAGGGCATTGAGCAGTCGTTCACGCTTCCGGCCTCTCCACAGCAGAATGGGGTTGCTGAGCGCCGCATTGGCTTGGTCATGGAGGTCGCTCGTACCTCCTTGATCCATGCGGCTGCCCCCCACTTTCTGTGGCCGTTTGCGGTCCGATACGCTGCGCATCAGCTCAACCTCTGGCCCCGTGTCTCCGTTCCGGAGACATCGCCGACACTGCATTGGACGGGAGAGGTTGGCGATGCGTCGGTGTTCCGGGTCTGGGGATCTCGTGCTTTTGTCCGTGATACGTCCGCGGACAAGCTCTCCTCCCGCGCTGTTCCTTGTGTCTTCCTTGGCTTTGTCCCAGACGCATCTGGTTGGCAGTTTTACCACGCCACCTCGCGCCGTGTCCTGCCTTCTCAGGACGTCACTTTTGACGAGTCGGTCCCCTACTACCGCCTCTTCCCCTACCGCACTGCCCCGCTCCCCCCCCCGCCTCTCTTCCTCGCACCAGGTGCTGCTGTGGCAGACCCCCTCCCCCCTCAGGGTGCCGCTCCCTCAGGTGTGTCCCAGGTAGACCCGGTTGAGCCTGTCGAGGTAGCTGTCGACTCTCGTCCTGCTAGGGGTGCTGAGCCTGGGGGTGCGGAGCCTGGGGGTGCGAGCCTGGGGGTGCGGAGCCTGGGGGTGCTGAGCCTGAGCGTGAGGAGTCTGGGGGTGCTGAGCCTGAGGGTGCTGAGTCTGGGGGTGCTGAGCCTGAGAGTGCTACGTCTGAGGGTACTGAGCCTGGGGGTGCTGCGACTGACCGTGCTGCGCCTGGAGGCGCTCCATCTTCACAGCAGCTGCGGGAGTGGTACTCGCGGTACTGCAGCCTCAGGAGGGGCGCTTCTGGGGCTAGGGGTGCTGCTGGAGCTGGTGCTCGTGGTTCCCCGCCTAGGCGGGAGCCGCCCTCTCCCCAGCGGCTCAGAGAGTGGTACGCTCAGCGCTGCAGTCTCCGGAGTGGCGCTGCTGGTGCCGCGGACCCTGGAGCTGGTGCTGCTGCTGGTGCTGGTGCTGCTGGTGCAGGAGCTGCTGGTGGTGCTGCTGGAGGTGCTGCTGGTGCTGGAGCTGCTGGAGGCGCTGCTGGTGCTGGAGGTGCTGCTGGTGCTGGAGCTGCTGGAGGCGCTGCTGGTGCTGGAGGTGCTGCTGGTGCTACTGGAGGTGCTACTGGTGCTGGAGCTGCTGGAGGTGCTGCTGGTGCAGGTGCTGCTGGAGGTGCTGCTGGTGCTGGAGCTACTGGAGGTCCTGCTGGTGCTGGAGCTGCTGGAGCCGCTGGTTCTCGAGGTGCTCGTACTGGAGGTACTGGAGCTGCTGGGACTGGAGCTGCTGCGGGAGTTGTAGCTGGAGACCCTGGGGCTGAGGGTGCTGGTGCTGTCCCTGCTGGTTCAGGAGGTGCTGAGCGGCCACGGCCGTACTACGTTCCGCTCCTTCAGCAGGTTCTTGGCCTCCCGCCCTCCACTGGTCCTTCTCCTCCCCTACTGAGTCCACCACCTGTCCAGTCGCAGTCACAGTTACCGCTTGCCTCTCCGCTGCCTGGTCCTTCTCCTTACGCTGGGCCGACTAGAGGTCTTACTGAGCGTTGTGAGCCTGAGTCTCGTCCTGCGTCGCCTGACTCCCTGTCCAGAGTCACCTGAGTCTCGTCCGGAGTCGTCTGCCCGCGCTATCCGCGCTGGTCGTCGTGCTCCGCGTCAGCGTCCTCCTCCTGTACTTGGCACTCACTATATGACTCTGCGTCCTTCCACTGCTCCACAGCGTGTCCCTCTGCCGTCTCCTCCTGCGTCCTCTCTTCCAAACGTTGCTGACCCGCCGTCAGACCTTGCTCGTGCTGCCAGTCCTACTGTCACGCGTCTTCTCGCTACTGATGTCACTGACCCTTCCTTTGAGTCCACTGCTGCGTCTGCTCTAGTCGCTGAGCTTGTTGACTTTGCTGCCGCCTGTCGTCTAGACTACGCAGCTAGCCTTGTTGCTGAGTCTGAGTCTGTCTGTCCTCCGTCCGTCGGGGGTGAGTGTGCTCTTGGCACGGACGTCCTTGAGGACAGACAGGAGGAGTTTGAGTGCTTTGCCGCTGCTTTACCTCATCTCGTGTCCATGCTGATTGCCCCTGAGGGAGACCCGGATGCACCAGACATCCCGACCCCGCGCTCTTACGCAGAGGCGATAGAGGGTCCCTACTCCTCTCAGTGGCAGACAGCCATGGACGCAGAGATGGCTTCCTGGAAGTCCACAGGCACCTACGTCGACGAGGTTCCCCCACCTGGGGCGAACATCGTCAGTGGCATGTGGATTTTCAGGGTGAAGCGGCGGCCGGGTTCTCCGCCTGTCTTCAAGGCGCGTTACGTTGCACGAGGCTTCAGTCAGCGAGAGGGAGTTGACTTCTTCCAGACCTTCTCCCCGACCCCGAAGATGACCACTCTTCGGGTTCTGCTGCACGTCGCCGCTCAGCGTGACTACGAGCTCCACTCTCTTGACTTCAGCACTGCTTTCCTACAGGGCAGCCTGCACGAGGAGATCTGGCTGCGCCGTCCACCTGGCTTCACTGGGTCGTTTCCTCCTGGTACCCAGTGGGGCCTCCGGCGGCCAGTCTACGGTCTCCGCCAGGCACCCCGTGAGTGGCACGACACACTGAGGACTACTCTTGCTGCTCTTGGGTTTGCTCCTTCTACTGCTGACCCGTCGCTGTTTCTACGCACCGACACCACTCTGCCGCCGTTCTACGTTCTCGTGTACGTAGACGACTTGGTCTTTGCTACTGCTGATACTGAGGCACTCGCCCACGTGAAGTCGGAGCTGCAGAAGAGACACACGTGCACAGACCTGGGTGAGCTGACAAGCTATCTTGGCTTGCGGATCACCCGGGACAGAGCACAGCGCACCATCACCTTGACTCAGTCACACATGGTGCAGCAGGTCCTTTAGCGCTTCCGCTTCACGTACTCCTCGCCTCAGTCCACTCCTCTGCCTACCGGTCACTCGCTCTCAGCTCTGCCTTCGGATGAGTCCGTAGAGCCGAGTGGCCCGTACCCAGAGCTTGTGGGCTGCCTCATGTACCTGATGACCTGCACTCGACCTGACCTTGCATACCCTCTTAGCATCCTAGCACGCTATGTCGCTCCTGGCCGTCACCGGAAGGAGCACATGGATGCCGCTAAGAGGGTGTTGCGCTACTTGTGCAGTACGTCGGGCATGGGGCTTGTGCTTGGAGGACGGAGCGACGTTGTCCTCACTGGGCACTCAGACGCTTCTTGGGTTGACGACCAGGCTACGCAGCGGTCGTCACAGGGTTACACCTTCAGCCTTGGCTCTGGCTCAGTTTCTTGGCGTTCTACACGCTCGTCTTCGGTTCTCAGCTCCAGTTGTGAGGCTGAGATCTACGCCACAGCCATGGCTGCACAGGAGTTACGCTGGCTCACCTACCTGCTGACCGACCTGGGAGAGCGGCCTCGTTCTCCTCCAGTGCTGTACGTCGACAACAAGGCTGCCATTGCCTTGTGTCAGGAGCACAGACTGGAGCACAGAACGAAGCACATCGCTCTGCGCTACTTCCTTGCTCGAGAGTTGCAGCAGCGTGGTCAGCTTCGTCTTGCTTACGTGGCCACTCGGGCCAACACTGCTGATGTGTTCACCAAGGCGCTTCAGCCTTGTGATCATCAGCGTTTCTGTACTGTTCTAGGCCTTGTGCCTACTGTGCCTCACTTGCTTACTTCTTGACTCTGCTTGTACTGTGATCTCTATATATATACCTGCATGCTTACACTTGTTAGGTTGTGATCACTGTACCTCTTGTTTATTATCAAACTGCATGTGAACTGGTCTTGTGACCGCTTGCTTTGCTTTGTTTTGCTTTGACTGGTCTTGTGACCATCTGGTTGTCTCCCACTTCGCCTATGGGGGTGTGTCAAACATTGTATATGTTTGTGTTCTGTAGGCTATAGTGGGTTTAGCCTTAGGGGGTACAACTTTTAGGTTTTCCTACTTGTACTCCCAATCTTGCTAGTCCAATCAGCCTTCTCTCATTCTGACAATCCCTTGGGTAAGTCGTCAGGGAAAATTCTCCCAGTTTGGTCGGTACGGCTACTAGCAGTTTCTGAAAATCACCCGACTTCTCATCTTCTATTTCCCTGATGTCGACAGCACGCCAACTCCTGATCCGACATCCCGTTTTGTCAAACTATATTTATAATTGTATTAGGTTTTTTAGGCTTCAGTTAGGTTTATAATAGAGGTTACAACACATTAGGGTTCCTACTTGTATCTCGTGCTTCCTACGTACAATTCTGAGATAGTATCAGATGATTAGTTCTAAGCCACCTACGTCTTCGACTGCCGTCCAGCCAGTCAGCCAGCCGCACAGCCAGCCAGCCAGCCGTCCAGCCAGCTAACAAGCCGTCCAGCCAGCCGTTCCAATCGTTTAGCCAGCGAGCCAGCCATCAAGCCAGCCATCCAGCCAAAGGCCAACCAGCCAGCCATTCGGCCAGCCAGCCAGCTATCCAGCCACCAACCCAACCAGCTAGCCAACCAGCCGTCCAGCCAGCCAACGCTTAGGCTGCCCGTCGCCCCGTGCATCCCGTAGCGCCTTAGGTCGGCCGTCGCATCGTAGGAGCGCGCGCCGCAGCGCGCACATCAGCAGGAGTGCACTTAGCAGCAGCACGCGCCACAGCAGGACGCGTACAGCAGCGCCCGCCACAGCAGGGCCCGAATCAGCAGCGCGCACTGCAGCCTACGCAAGCGCGCACACCAGCACGCAACCGCGCAAGCTGCAGCACAGACAAGCGCGCACAACCGCGCGCACCAGCGCGTATGCCCCACCCGTAGTGCCATTCGCCAGCAAGCATGCACGAGCAACAGCTAGTGCGCTCAAGCAGCAGCTCTCGCGCCAGCAACAGCTACTAGCACACCACCAACAGCCCCTAGCGTGCCAGCAGCAGCATCTAGTGCGCTAACAGGAGCTGCCAATGCGCCACCAGGGTGTTAGTGCACCAACACAGCTAGCGCCAGAAATAGAATAAAACAAATTAAGGCAAAAAAAAAAAAAAAAAAAAAAAAAGGAAGAGAGAAGAAGAAGAAGAAGAAGAAGAAGAAGAAGAAGAAGAAGAAGAAGAAGAAGAAGAAGAAGAAGAAGAAGAAGAAGAAGAAGAAGAAGAAGAAGAAGAAGAAGAAGAAGAAGAAGAAGAAGAAGAAGAAGAAGAAGAAGAAGAAGAAGAAGAAGAAGAAGAAGAAGAAGAAGAAGAAGAAGAAGAAGAAGAAGAAGAAGAAGAAGAAGAAGAAGAAGAAGAAGAAGAAGAAGAAGAAGAAGAAGAAGAAGAAGAAGAAGAAGAAGAAGAAGAACAAGAAGAAGAAGAAGAAGAAGTAGAAGAAGAAGAAGAAGAAGAAGAAGAAGAAGAAAAACATACACAAAAAAAAAAAAAAAAAAAAAAAACTAAGGTTGAGGGATAAGGCAGCTGCCGCCTGCATTGCCGCAGACCGGGCGACCCGCATTGCTGCCTACATCTCACAGCCGCCCGTACGATAGCACGCAGCCCGTACTACTGCACGCGCTTCTTACTTCCATCGGCTCTTCTAGCGGTGGCTGGCAGCCGCACTTCTCATTCCTATCTCTGACCGTCTAGCTCCATCCATTCCTCGCGCCAGCTGTTCCTAGCCTACCGCTCCTACGCCCAGCTAGCTTTTACTATGGCATCCACTAAAGTTCTGCAGCAGCAGTGGCGCCCTCAGCAGCAGTGGACCGGGGAGCGTCGGCCCAGATTGCTGGAGGGCTAGTCATGGTGGCAGCGACGTCAGACCCTACTAGTACCGGATCCTGACTGGCCCTAGTGCTTGCACTACCTGCTGGCGTCCTGGCCACTTTGCACTAGGCTGCTAAAATCGCCTCGACGACCTTTACCGTGAGCGTTTAGGGCCTGACTCGATTACCCCGATCTGTCTCGTAGTGGTTACTCTGTGTTTGATATGCCTATGGATGCTATAACAACTGTCACGTATGGATCTCTTGGATTGCGTGTACCCAGCTTAGGACCTTTGCCTGTTGCTAGTGTAGGTGTTTGTGTTTCTAGTGTAGGTGCTTGCGTAGTTATTAGTCCAGCTGTGGCGACTGCTGACGCGTCACTCTCCTTCACGCTGGACTCAGGCACGTCTCACTGCTTCTTCCGCAACCACACCACTGTCACACCTCTTCCTATTCCAGTCTCATTTGCCATGGCTGATCCTTCTTCAGGTTCAGTAGTCGCTCGCAGTTCTACCACGCTCCTGTGCCCGGCTATCCCTTCTGGTTCCCTCATTGGCCTCTACATCCCCTCGTTCTCTTGGAACTTGGTGGGTGTGGGATACCTTCAGGATTGTGAGATGAGAGTCACTTTTCCTGCGCATGGGAGGACTGCGATCTTTACAGATGCTTCCACCGGGACACTTCTTGCCTTGTTCACCAGGGAGCCCCACTCAGATCTCTTCGTTCTCCTCACTACGCCCCCCCAGGTAGCTGTGTCCCCCCAAGTAGATGCGTCTTGTGAGAGTACAGCGGCTACGCTTACTTATACTTGCAATGTCTTGCTTATTTATATTTTCTTATGCTTGCTTTCTTAGAATCGTTGCTTTCCTATATTTATTATATTTATAGCACCGATTTCGGTTGCGTGCACCGAATTCTGTGGAATTTCGGTTAGTGCCACGTGACTTTGCGTGCGCGTGATTTCGGCCGAATTTCTTCTACCGAATTCGCAAAGGTTCCGTTCCCAACGGTTCCCGATGCACGGAACATTCGCGTAACTCATGGGTTACCTGCCTTGTATCGTGCCTATACATAGCCACGTGATTGTACCCAGGATCAACCATCAAAATCTGAGCTCGATCCTTACACTTGGTGATCAGAGCACGTTTGCATTCGGAGTTCTTCAACCGCTAAAACCCTGTCAGCATAATAAACGAGGATGAATTGACTAACAGCAGGATGGGTACAAGAAGGAAACCCTAATTGGGTTGTACCCCATATGGGCTACCCCACTATAGCCTACACAATAAGCAGCATATAAGTTTGACACACCCCCATAGGCAAAGTGGGGGAGAACAAGAGGTCACAAGACAAGTCAGGAAAAGCAAAGCAAGCTCAGGGTGGATCACAAAGTCAACCACGCATTCTGAGCACAAGTAAATGGCCACAAGGCCAGTTCACATGCAGAGTTATATAAAGAAGAACAAGCAGTACAGTGATCACAACCTAACAAGTGTAAGCATGCAGGTATATATATAGAGATCACAGTACAAGCAGAGTCAAGAAGTAAGCAAGTGAGGCACAGTAGGCACAAGGCCTAGAACAGTACAGAAACGCTGATGATCACAAGGCTGAAGCGCCTTGGTGAACACATCAGCAGTGTTGGCCCGCGTGGCCACGTAAGCAAGACGAAGCTGACCACGCTGCTGCAACTCTCGAGCAAGGAAGTAGCGCAGAGCGATGTGCTTCGTTCTGTGCTCCGGTCTGTGCTCCTGACACAAGGCAATCATGGCCTTGTTGTCGACGTACAGAACTGGAGGAGAACGAGGCGGCTCTCCCAAGTCGGTCAGCAGGTAGGTGAGCCAGCGTAACTCCTGTGCAGCCATGGCCCCTGCGTAGATCTCAGCCTCACAACTGGAACTGAGAACAGAAGACGAGCGGGTAGACCGCCAAGAAACAGAGCCGGAGCCAAGGTTGAAGGAGTAACCTTGTGACGACCGCTGCGTAGCCAAGTCGTCAACCCAAGAAGCATCTGCGTGACCAGTGAGGACAACTCGAGCCCGTCCTCCAAGCACGAGCCCCATGGCCGACGTACTGCACAAGTAGCGCATCACCCTCTTAGCGGCCTCCCAGTGCTCTGGTCGGTGTCTCCCGGGCGCAACGTAGCGAGCCAGGATGCTAAGAGGGTAAGCAAGGTCAGGTCGAGTGCAGGTCATCAGGTACATGAGGCAGCCCACAAGCTCTGGATACGGGCCACTCGGCTCTACGGGCTCATCCGAAGGCAGAGCTGAGAGCGAGTGACCGGTAGGCAGAGGAGTGGACTGTGGCGAGGAGTACGTGAAGCGGAAGCGCTGAAGGACCTGCTGCACCATGTGTGACTGAGTCAAGGTAATGGTGCACTGTGCTCTGTCCCGGGTGATCTGCAAGCCAAGATAGCTGCGCAGCTCACCCAGGTCTGTGCGCGTGTGTCTCTTCTGCAGCTCCGACTTTACGTGGGCGAGTCCCTCAGTGTCAGCAATGGCAAAGACCAAGTCGTCGACGTACACGAGGATGTAGAACGGCGGCAGCGAAGTGTCGGTGCGTAGAAACAGCGACGGGTCAGCAGTAGAAGGAGCAAACCCAAGAGCCGCAAGAGTCGTCCTCAATGTGTCGTGCCACTCGCGAGGCGCCTGGCGAAGACCGTAGACTGGCCGCCGGAGGCTCCACTGGGTACCTGCAGGAAACGACCCAGTGAAGCCAGGTAGGCGGCGCAGCCAGATCTCCTCGTGTAGGCTGCCCTGTAGGAAGGATGTGCTGAAGTCAAGAGAGTGAAGCTCGTAGTCACGCTGTGCGGCAACGTGCAGCAGCACCCAAAGAGCGGTCATCTTCGGGGTAGGGGAGAATGTATGGAAGAAGTCAACTCCCTGTCGCTGACTGAAGCCTCGAGCAACGTAACGCGCCTTGAAGACAAGCGGAGAACCCGGCGGCCGCTTCACCCTGAAAATCCACATGCCACTGACGATGTTCGCCCCAGGTGGGGGAACCTCGTCGACGTAGGTGCCTGTGGACTTCCAGGAAGCCATCTCTGCGTCCATGGCTGTCTGCCACTGAGAGGAGTAGGGACCCTCAATCGCCTCTGCGTAAGAGCGCGGGGTCGGGATGTCTGGTGCATCCGGGTCTCCCTCAGGTGCAATCAGCATGGAGACGAGATGAGGAAAAGCAGCTGCAAAACACTCAAAGTCCTCCTGCCTGTCCTCAAGGACGTCCGTGCCAAGAGCACACTCACCCCCGACGGACGGAGGACAGACAGACTCAAACTCAGCAACAAGACTAGCAGCGTAGTCAAGGCGACAGGCGGCAGCAAAGTCAACCAGCTCAGCAACTAGGGCAGACGCAGCAGTGGGCTCAAACGAAGGGTCAGTGACAACAGTGGCTAGAAGACGTGTGACAGTAGGATTGGCAGCACGAGCAAGGTCTGACGGCGGGTCAGCAACGTCAGGAAGAGAGGACGCAGGAGGAGACAGCAGAGGGATACGCTGTGGAACAGAGGAAGGACGAAGTGCCATCTGGTGCGTGCCTGGGACAGGAGGAGGACGCGGACGCGGAATACGACGACCAGTGCAAACAGCGCGAACAGGCGACGCAGGACGAGACTCAGGCTCACGACGCTCCGCAAGACCTCCTGTCGGCCCAGTGTAAGGAGAAGGAGCAGGCAGTGGGGAGGCTGGCTGTAACTACGACTGCGACTGGTCAGGCGGTGGACACAGTAAGGGAGGAGTAGGGCCAGTAGAAGGCGGGAGACCAAGAACCTCCTCAAGCAGTGGAACGAAGTACGGCCGCGGCCGAGCAGCGCCTCCAGAACCAGCACCGACAGCACCAGTACCCCCAGCTCCAGGGTCTCCAGCTCCAACGCCTGCAGTACCACCAGCTCCAGCACCTCCAGCAGTTCCAGCTCCAGCAGCACCTCCAGCTCCAGCAGCACCTCCAGCTCCAGCAGCTCCAGTACCTCCTGCTCCAACTCCTGCAGCACCACCAGCTCCAGCAGCTCCAGTACCTCCAGTACGAGCACCTCCGGGACCAGCGACTCTAGCACCTCCAGCACCTCCAGGACCAGCAGCTCCAGCACCTCCGGCTCCCACGCCCGCAGTACCACCAGCTCTAGCATCTATAGTACCTCCAGTACGAGCACCTCCGGGACCATTGGCTCCAGCAACTCCAGTAGCTCCAGCTCCAACGCCGGTAGCACCTCCAGCTCCAACAGCTTCAGTACCTTCAGCTCTAGCAGCTCCAGTGCCTCCAGCTCCAGGGCCTCCAGCGGCAGACCCCCCAGCTCCAGCAGCGCCACTCCGAAGGCTCCAGCGCCGAGCAAACCACTCGCGCAGCTGCTGTGGAGAGAGAGGCTCCCGCCGTGACGAGGCACCTGTAGGACCTCCAGCAGACTCAGCACCCCCAGGCTCAGCACCTCCAGTCTCAGCACCTCCAGGCTCAGCACCCCCAGGCTCAGCACCCCCAGGCTCAGCACCCCCAGACTCAACAACCACAGGCTCAGCACCCCCAGGCTCCGCACGCTCAGGCTCAGCACCCCCAAGCTCCGCACGCGCAGGCTCAGCACCCCCAGCAGCACCACCCCCAGCAGCACCAGAGTCGATAGCGACCTCGACAAGCTCAACAGGGTCTACCTGAGACACACCTGAGGGAGCAGGACCCTGAGGGGGGAGGGGGTCTACCGGAGGAGGACCTGGTGCAAGGAAGAGCGGCGGGGGGGGGAGAGAAGCAGTGCGGTAGGGGAAGAGACGGTAAAAGGGAACCGACTCGTCGAACGTGACGTCCTGAGAGGGCAGGACACGGCGCGAGGTGGGGTGGTAAAACTGCCAGCCAGGCGCGTCAGGGGGAAAACCAAGGAAGACGCAGGGAATGGCGCGGGCGGAGAGCTTGTCCGCGGACGTATCGCGGACAAAGGCACGAGATCCCCAGACCCGGAACACCGACGCATCGCCAACCTCTCCCGTCCAACGCAGTGTCGGCGAGGTCTCCGGCAAGGAGACACGGGGCCAGAGGTTGAGCTGATGCGCGGCGTATCGGACCGCAAACGGCCACAGAAAATGGGGGGCAGCAGCATGGATCATGGAGGTACGAACGACCTCCATGACTAAGCCAATGCGGCGCTCAGCAACCCCATTATGCTGCGGAGAGGCCGGAAGCGTGAACGTCTGGCGAATGCCCTCCCCACGACAAAAGTCCCGCAGAAGGTCGGAGGCAAACTCACCACCTCTATCAGATTGCAGACGCAGGACCGGAAGGTCCGTCTCGAACCGCTCGCGAATCTGGAGACGGACGGCGCTGATCCAAGGGATCAAAACATCAGGGACCTCCCCCTTGCTGCGCAAGGGGAAGACTGTGGTGTAACGCGTGTAGTCGTCAACAACCAGCAAAAAGTAGCGCTCGCGGCCCTGTCCATGGACGCGGGCTGGGCCCCACACGTCCATGTGGAGAGTCTGCAGGGGAGCAGTCGTCGGGGGAAACGAGGAGGAGTGAGGAGCGGCGCGCTGCCGCCCCTCGACACAGGGCAGGCGAGGGTGGGAGGGGAGGCAGAGTCCTGGGAAGACCAGAGACAAGGAGACGAGAGTGCATGCCACGGAGGCGCTGCACTGAGGGGTGACCAAGACGGTGGTGCCAAAGGAGGGTCTGGTGCGACAGAGCGCGACACAAGCAGGGGGCCGCTAGCTGACCTGACGCAGACACAGACGCAGCTACCTGAGGAGACACAGTAGTCAGTGTGTACACACTCGAGCCAGGCGCACGGGTGAACGTGGCCAGGTGCCGGCCAGTCTGGGAGCACGTACAGATCGCCACACGCTGTCCTCCTGGAGTAAAGGTGTCAACCCATACATCCTGAAGGACGGCGTTGCTCACCAAGTTCGTAGAGAACGAGGGGAAGTGAAGACCTGACAGTGAGCCAGAAGGAACCGCCGGGCACGGGAGAACAGTGGAGGAACGAGCAAGGACTGGGTCCCCAGAGGGGTCAGCCAGAGAGACAGCAACAGGTGCTGGGAGTGGTGTGAGTGCGGTACTGTCGCGAAAGAAACAGCGGGAAGCAACTGAGTCAAGCGAGAAGGTCTGCAAGGCCTCAGCAGGCGCAGTACCAGAGAGAGCAGACTCACTAGCACCTAGAGCAGCAGACTCACCAGCACCTGGAGCAGCTACCTCTATACCTGGGTCGGGCGGCATACACAGGTAACTGTCACCCCCAGCACTAACACTCAATGCATACATGGCAGTAAGGATAGCATCATAGTCAAGAGCAAAGATATCAACACCCTGCCTCTGACCACCGCCAAGGCCTCCCCTCTGGCTGGTACCACCCCGGCCGCCACCACTACCGCCGCCTCCACTCCCACTGCCGCCACCACCGCCGCCTCCACCACTCCCACTGCCGCCACCACCGCCGCCACCTACACCTCCACCCCCACCACCACTCCCTCCGCCACCGCCGCCCCCTCCACCGCCTCCACCGCCCCCATCACCGCCTCCACCTCTGCCACCCCCACCGCCCCTGCCTCCCCTGCCCCTGCCGCTGCGGCGCCTCCCACTAGGGGCAGACGCGGCTCCTACCTCCTCAGCACGAAGGTATTCAACAGCTGCAGCAGAGGCGACTGAGGGGACCAGGGGGGAGGGCGAACACCCCTCAAAGAAGGGAGTGCGAGGAGTGCCACGAGAAGCGCCTACAGCGACTATGCTAGTCTCAGCTGCTAGGAGGTGCTTCTCGAGCAGGTCGACAGTGAGGTTGGTGGGGTCAAGAGCGAGGAGGAGGTCCCTGACAGCACTAAGAGAGTCAGGGAGGCGAGTGACTATGAAGTAGAGAGTGATGTACATGGGAGGAGGGTTCTTGGTGAGAAACTCGGCGGGAAGCGCAGCGCGGTAGCGAGTGTCACTAGTGCGAAGGTGAGTGACGAGGTCGGCTACTGTGGCAAAGGCGAACAGCTCTGGGAACAGGTAGGGCAGGAGAAGGCGACCTAGAGCAGCAGTGGCCGGGGAGGAGTAATGAGCGACTACAGCTTCGTACAGTGCTTTCGAAGTCTTGTGCTGTCCGAAGTGAGCGCGTTCGACTAACGGCAAGTGGTTGCGAACGGCTAGGCGAGCAGCAGCGTCATGAGTAAGCCACTGTGAGCGAGTCGCACTGTCAGCTGTAGCGTCATGAGAGGCGCCAGACGTGAGGTCAAACAGTGAAACTCCGTCCTTGGAATCGCTTAGTAGGAACAGCTGTAAGTCGTCGAGCCACGAATCGAACTCTATCGCGCGGCCCTCCGGATCGAAAGTGAGGACACTGAGCGTGGTCATAGTGGGCAGAGCAGTCGGGCGCGCTAGCAGCAGAGCAGCATGCAGGCAGAGCTAGGCAGGCGAGTGTGCTAGCAGCAGGGCAGCACGCCGGCAAGGCAAGGCAGGGCCACGCAGGGTGACGCAGCAGAGAGCGGCGCGCGGCAGCAGGAGAGGGCGGCGCAGCAGCGAGCGGCGCACGGTAGGGCAGGGCGCGCGGCGGCGCGGCGCGCGGGCAGGGCAGGACGGCGCAGGTGCGCGGCACGCGGGCAGGGCAGGGCGCGCGGCGGCGCGGCGCGCGGGTAGGGCAGGGCGCGCGGCGGCGCGGCGCGCGAGCAGGGCAGGGCAGGACGGCGCAGGTGCGCGGCGCGCGGGCAGGGCAGGGCGCGCGGCGGCGCGGCGCGCGGGTAGGGCAGGGCGCGCGGCGGCGCGGCGCGCGAGCAGGGCAGGGCACGCGGCGGCGCGGCGCGCGGGCAGGGCAAGGCGCGCGGGCAGGGCAGCGCGCTCGGCGGCGGGCGGCGCGCGGGCAGGGCAGGGCGCGCTGTGGCGGGCGGCGCGCAGGCAGAGCAGGGCGCGCGGCGGCGTGGCGCGCGGGCAGGGCAGGGCGCGCAGCAGCGCGGCGCGCGGGCAGGGCACTGCGCGCGGCGGCGCGGTGCGCGGGCAGGGCAGGGCGCGCGGCGGCGCGGTGCGCGGGCAGGGCAGGGCGCTCAGCAGCAGGCGGCGCGCGGGCAGGGCAGGGCGCGCTGCAGCGGGCGGCGCGCGGGCAGGGCAGGGCGTGTACGGGCAGCGCGACGCAGGGCAGGGCAAGGCAGGGCGGCGCGATCACGGCGGCGTGACGGGTGGGGTAGCGCTACTCGGTGGGCCCTAGAAAAACGGTCCTAGGCTAGGACCTGCTCTGATACCATGTCAGCAGGATAAACGAGGATGAATTGACTAACAGCAGGATGGGTACAAGTAGGAAACCCTAATTGGGTTGTACCCCATATGGGCTACCCCACTATAGCCTACACAATAAGCTGCATATAAGTTTGACAAAACCAGCCTTAAAACAACGGTGGGGGCGACGACAATCGCGCCGATTCGGGTACGTAAAACCAGCTCCGCGCAGTTTTTTAATCCCATCGAAACCGGTTTCCTAACATGCATGTCAGGCATGGAGGGGCAAGGCGACAATTTCGTGCAAAACCTCGCCGCACTTTGTGCTAAACAGGAACAGACGCGCGCGAAGCTTCAACGACTCGAGGCGTTACTCGCGAACCAGTCTGCAGCCGCCACAGCAGAAGCGAACGCAGCAGCAACGGCAGCAGCGGTGGCAGCCACACCAACATTTCAACCAGCGACAGCGGCCCCAGCTACAGTTAATCTCGAAGCAGCTCGACCAAGGCTGCCTGAGGCGTTCGATCCCAGCGCGAAGGGGAGCGATGTCCGTCGATTTGTGGCTACACTCGAAACCTACTCCGAGGCCGTTGGATGCACGACCCCGACACAAGACGCAATGCGGATTCGGCTCGCAGCAACACTGTTACGAGGCCTGGCACAGGAGTGGATCTATGGTAACGAAATCCAAGGCAAAGGGTCGTGGGCACGGTTTCGGGCAGCCCTTATTCAACTTTTTGAGCCGATAAACACTTCGTAAATGGCAAGGCAGCAGATACACCGACACCGGTAATTTGCCAGTGTGGCGCAGTACACGCAACAGCTCGAGGCATTTTTTAACAGAATCGACGACCTGACCAAGGGAGAAATAAAATCAAACGTACACTACCAGGCTGAAAAATCAAGTTAACTGACAAGTCACCGCGGCAAATTACAGCAGCTAAAGGGACATGGTGTGTGCCGCTAAACGGTTCGACGCGTCAACACAAAATGCAAAGCAACATGCCGAACAGGAATTTTGGCGCGGAGCGATCGGCACCCCGCACGACTGCCGACCCAATGGATATCGACAAAGTCGATGCGGAGCGGCCCACGAAACCAGAGACATGTGAATTTTGTGGCGCAGCAGGACATCGGATTTTGTCGTGCTGGAAAATGAAAAAACACGTGCGGAGTTGCAGGGCAAGAACACTGCAGCACCCCCGAAGTAAAAAAACGAGAATCACAGAGCCGCGGATCGAGATGGCGATCAGGAAAACATTTTCGGAAAAGGGAAAAGCGCGACGACGTGGAGGCTTCGGAGAGGGCGAAAAAAGGGGAAAATGATGGCGCGAATTTGAAATGTCACGATCGGCCGGCACCAGGGGAATTTGCCGAGAGAAAATCGGCGAAAAAAGACTCTGCACCGACCGGGAAACTCTAGCCTAACACCCCCGAAAGTAGGAATTCGTAGTTATGCTATAAAGATACTTCAACTAAGAATTTTACTTCTTGTGGTTTTCAAGCCTTTGAAAAAATGAAGGGAGAGTTAGAGGCTAAGAAGCCTTCAGAAATAGTATAGGTACCATAAAAGTTGGGGAACCAACTCCGGAGCGTTGAAAAGGGTCGAGCGTTCCGAGGAGTTAATATTCTCTCCCAGCAGCAGATTGTGAAGGATCCCCGTTCCCCACAGGTGAAGCCTACACAGCTGCAAAGGCTTAGGGGAAGGTTCCAGGCCCAGGAGAAGCTGTACCGGCCTCGAAAAAATCGTTCTACCCCCCAGGTGAAGCTGGAAGTAGAATCTGCAGCTTCATGAGTAGAAAATAGGGATACTGATTGTTTTGATGTACCCTATGATCCTATTAATGAGACCATCTTTGGCTACTCGGACCGGCAGCAGCCACTACTCCTCGAGGTGCTCTGCGCCTTCAGGCGATGGTGGATAGTGGTGCGTCCCACTCGGTGTGCGACCGCGGGACGTTGGAGAAATTTGGAGAGTCCTCGGAGGAGACCCAATTTACGGCAACGATGGTGGACGGCAGCAAACTTCCAATCCACAGCGGGTCAACACTACAGCTACAAATATGTGCACTGAGGTGGAAGCCGAGGCTACCAGTCACGAACATCAAGGGCCTAGATTTCATATTAGGCCGATATTTCTTGAAGTTGTTCAACCCTGAGCTCGATTGGGTCAACCGGAAAGCATGCATCTACAACAATGGGAAGCGTGTGGAGCTGCGAAGCTGGACGGATACATGGGATATTTATGAGGCAACACTTGCACAGTTCGAGCGAACGGTGAACGAGAGTAAGATGAGTTACCTAGCACTGATGATGGTAGCAGAGGAGGAGAAGCCAAACTCGGAGCTACCTGCAGCAGTATAGAAGGTTCTTGAGGAGTACAAAGACAACATGTCGGACGATCTGCCCGCAGGAGTGCCTCCAGTGCGAACCCACAAACACGAGATCGTGGAAGATCCAGGTGCGAAACCAGTCTCCCGAGCACCATACCGCCTCAGCCCTGCCGAACTAGCAGACATGAAAAGACAGATAGAGTACCTGCTGGACCGGAAACTGATCCGACCCTCCACATCACCCTACGGCGTACTGGTTATCTTCACTCCAAAGCCAGACGGTAGTTTACAAATGTGCATCGACTACCAGGCACTTAACAATCAGACAGTTAAAAACAAGACGGTAGTTTACAAATGTGCATCGACTACCAGGCACTTAACAATCAGACAGTTAAAAACAAACACCCCATACCGCGCATCAACGACCTTATGGATCAACTGTGTGGTGCAACGGTATTTTCGAAGGTGGACCTACAGTTACTGGCTGATTAAGAAGGCAGATAATTCGATCTACAAGGCGGCCTTTCGTACCAGATTCAGCTCCTACGAATTTTTAGTGATAACGTTCGGATTCTGCAACGCACTACCGACATTCCAAGTGGAGATGAATCATATCCTACGGCCCCTGCTGGACGAGTGCGTAGTAGTGTACCTGGACGACATACTGATCTACTAAAAAAACATGAAGGAGCATGTGAGGCATCTGCGGAAAGTCTTCGAGGTCCCGCGGAAGAACCAGTTCTACGTGAAGCTGTCGAAAAGCGACTTTGCCCTGAAGAAAGTGCAGTTTCTTGGGCACATGGTAAATGCCGAGGGCGTACACGTGGACCGGCGGAAAATCGAAGACGTAAATAAGTGGAAAGTATAGGAGAATGTCAAGGAGTTGCAACAGTATCTAGGCTTCGCCAATTACTACAACAGGTTCGTACCACGGTACTGTTAACGGGAATGGAGTGTTGGCCCCGCCCTCGCTTGGGCAACGCCGACGACTTGGTCGGATGTACGGGAGTAGCAGCCGACCGTTCACAGTGGGAGAGCTGCTCGACAGGCTTGGTCGAGATGCAGGGGACCGCTGTGGTGTTGCTGTCGACCAGGGAGCTCGACAGCTGCAACTGACTGGTTTGGGCGACGGGTGGGCCGTCGACCAGGAGGGGCAGTTCGACCGGGAGGTTGACGGAGCAGTCCGTCGACCTGCAGTTCGACCGGGAGGTCGACGGAGCAGTTCGTCGACCTGACAAGTGAGCAGCGGTCGACGAGGGGAGCTCGGCGAAAACAGCTGACAGTTCTGGTCGACGCAAGGGGTCCGTCGACCAGAGGGTAGCTCGACAGGAGCTGTGGTCGACCAGAGGCACCTGGTGGTCGACCAGGGGCACCTGGTGGTCGACCAGAGGCAGTGGTGGTCGACCAGAGCACTTGGTGGTCGACCAGGTCGACCGGGTAACCTGCTCGACGAGTTCTGCGGAGGCACGCGAACGTCGTCGAGGTCGCGATGGCGAAGGCGACTTCGGGCTGGTATCCCGAAGTCGATGTGGCTCGTCAGGCGCAGACAACAGCCGACGGATGCACAGCAATGCAAGTCGGGCCAATCGTCTGCGCGCACCTGCGAGCGTGCGCACTGCTATCTTCTACGAGGCAACGCTGGACAACCGCTCTGCTGCAGCGTTGGCACGCCGTCGACCTGCAGTGTTGGCAGGTCGCCCTTTTGCAGTGCTGGCGCGGCTCCTCTACGCAACGCTGGCAGGCGGTCGACCAAGCTGTGCTGGCGGTCGACCAGGCTAGCTGCAGAGTTGCTAGGTGCCTGATGTAGTCATTGTTGTCATTGCTTGTTAAACCATTCTGTAATTCCAACTTTGCTAGTGAAACTCTTGCCAACTTCTCCCGTGAATGTGCAAGTGCTAAGGAACGCAAGCAAAGCTACGATCACTCCTAGTAGTTCGTGCCAACCCCAGTAGTCAAGCTCACAACCGTTGTAGAGTGACTCTCCGCATGGTGCGGTGAGCGTGGACGGCCCCGCGGATTACCTTCAGATAGGAGCCGACCTTTGCACCTACTAAGTCATTCGTAGGCCGGCAGCAGCGATAGTCACCATGGACGACCTCGTAGCTGATGCGGGTGTAGCGGACACCTTGGAGACTCGCTTGGATGATGCGAGGAAATGCCACGCGGATGGCGAGTACGGGACAATCCCCTTGCTGATCGTCGAGTTGGGCATCCGGTCGCAGTGGGCGACGGAACACCCTTCCCGTCCTGCATCTCCTCGACCGGTGCGCAACGAAGGTGGCGTCGACGACGAGGTCGACGGTGGTGCACGAGTCAGCGGCAGCCAAGGCACGAGGCAGAGAGGGGTGATCAAGGTCGACGGTGGTGTCGTCGACGGAATCCAGGCGCGAGTGCAGCGGTCGACAGTGGCTGCAGGCAGCTCGCGTGCCGACGTCGATGTTCGACGTCGCTCTCCTCTACGAAGCGGTGGAGGGCTCTCGGCGACGACGCATGTGACTGCAGGCGGGATTGCACCGGCGTATGGCTACTTCAAGTTCTTGCCGGACCGGATCACCGTTGCACCGCTGCAAGGTCGACGGGACCTCATCACCTAGAGGGAGTCGATAGAACCTCAGCTGGAGGTCGCCGGGCTGAAGGGCTTCGCCGACGGCACCGTGCCAATTCCGCCCGTGGACGATCTCGAGCTGCGCGGGGAGTTTCGTGCGGCTCACTTGCTCACCTTCATGGTCATCTCGAGTTGCTGCTCGCCGGTGGTGCAGCTGGCAATCAGGTCCTGTCGAGAGTGACTGGACGCCGGTCATCAAGCATGGCACTTCATCCTGTCGACGTACCAGGTGAAGGACGACCTGTACATCGGACAGTTGGAGGAGAAGATGACACACATTCGGATGGGCGAGCAGGAGTCGGCGACGGACTACTGCAACCGTGCTCGACGGATCCTGGCCGAGATGCGGATGGCGGGCGCCGAATACTCGACGTCGTCCTACATCACCCACGTCCTCAAGGGACTGCCGCGCAGCTACAACCTCATGAAGAGGTTTACGATGGTGCCCGGCACACGTGAGTCCCTCGACGAGGACTCCCTCACCAGCTATATCCTCCAAGACGAGGCGATGCAGGAGGCCGAGCAGCCCACGGAGCTCCTTCCGCAGGCAAATTACGCTGCACTGACAAAGCCGAATCAACAGCAAGGGCAGCGCGGGAAGCCGGGCGGAGGTGGTAGCGGAGGTGGGCGGTCGACGAAGGACGTCGACGAGAAGAGGTCGACGCGGGGCAAGGGCCGTGGAGGTGGTGGTCGACGGCGGGAGTGCTGGTTCTGCGGCGACCCCGACCATCTTTCCTACGAGTGCCCCGACCGCGACGACAGTGACGAGGACGACACCAAGGGAGGCCGTGGCCGGTCGACCAGCCGTCGCCCCCGTCGAGATGCAAAGCCGCGCAAGGAGAAGCAGACGTCGAAGAAGACGTCGTCGACGAAGGACGTCGACAGCTCCAGCGGCAAGAGCCGAGGCGACGGGGAGGCGTCGTGCTCGATGGTCGGCGTGGTGGAGCCGACGGTCTCGCTGGCGCCGGAGGCTAGCGAGGAATTCCAGGCAGTGGCGGCAGCTGTGCAGGCCAACCCGATGGCGGTGTTGCTCGACAGCGGTTGCTCCCACCACCTGATGGGGACGAAGGCGGTCTTCGTCGACATGGCGCCGAGCGACGGCGTGAAGCATGTGCGTGGATTCAATGGGGCATTGCAGCCTGTCGAGGGTCGCGGAACCATCGCTCTGCAAGGGGAGGCCGGGAAGTGGGTCCTCATCCCCGACGTGCTCTACGTTCCGGGCGTACAGGCGAACCTGCTGTCAGCTGGCCAACTGAAGGAGAGCGGAGTGCAACTGCAGGGCGACGGCGACGAGATGCTGCTCGTCGCTGCGACCGGGGAGGTGCTCGGTCGAGCACGCTACACCGGACGAGTCCTCTGCACCGACCTTCGCCCCTGCTCGACGCGGTCGCCATCAACCGAGGTGGTGGCTCTGCAGACGATCGTCTCGGCGACGAAGTCGACCCCTGACCGGTTGCATGTGAGGCTCGCGCACGTCGGTGTCGACACGATCAAGAGCTCAGCGAAGCATGAAGTTGCTACTGGGCTCGACATCACGCCGTCGACTGGAGCAGACCCGCCGTGTGTCTCGTGCGTCGGAGGAAAACTGGTGCGGCACACCTTCCCCACCAAGGGCTCGGACGCCGAGGAGGCACTGGCTGTCGTGCACATTGACTTGTGCGGGCCATTTCGGGTGGCTGCCAAGGATGGCAGCTTGTACTTCCTGCTGCTGAAGGATCGCTACACTCGGTTCGTGTGGGCAATGCCGGTCGCTAAGTAGAGCGATGTGCTGCGGGAATTCCAACAGTGGCTGGTGCTGTTAGAGCGACAGACGAAGAAGTCGGTGCTGTCGCTCCGCTCTGATCGAGGAGGGGAGTTCCTTGGGAAGGCATTCACCGACTTCGCCAACGGGCAGGGCATCGTCCACGACTTGACGTGCCCCTACACTCCGCAGCAGAACGGCATGGCTGAGCGGGAGATGCGCACGGTTGTCGAGTCCGTACGGACGATGCTGCTGCACATGGGCATGCAGCACCACTGGTGGCACCTCGCTCTACGCCAAGCTGTCTGGGTGCGCAACTGCTTGGAGAGGTCAACGACGCCGCCGGGGACGACTCCGTACCAGCTGCTGAACGGGAAGAAGCCCGATCTCACGCTGGCGCGGGTGTGGGGCTGCATGGTGCAGTTCATGGTTCCTGAGCAGCAGCGCGGTGGGAAGCTGGTGCCGAAAGCTCGCTGGGGGTTTCACTTGGGTGTGTGGCCGGAGAGCAAGGGCTGGGAGGGGCTCGACCTGACCGACAACAAGGTGGTCACGTCGGTCGAGGTGATCTCCTACGAGACGCTGTCGCTGGAGGTGTGGAAGGCGAAGTATGGGCCGGCATCGGGGTGGACGCAGGCACACCCGCCGACGGACACCTCGACGGCGACGGTTCCACTGCTCGCCGAAGTCGACGAGCCTGCTGATGAGGATGTTGTGGAGGTTCTTCCACCTCCCCCTGTTCTTGCTCCTCCCTCCCTCGTCGCAGATCGGCCTGCGTCGACACCTGTGTTGGCCACCGGCGATGAGGGGAGCCTTGTGGCGTTGCCTGTGGCGCCGGCCAGTGGCATCGCCGGCGGTCGACAAGGCGCCAAGCTCGTCGACCAGGATGGGAAGCCGTCGACGACAGGGGAGCAGCAGACAGGGGAGCCGGTCGAACAGGAGGCAAAAGAAGGGGTGCAGTCGACAGGGGAGCAGCAGCCGGGGCGGTCGACAGGGGAGCTGTCGACGTCAGCAGGTGGCGAGCAGCCGGTCGAAGGGTCGAAGCAGCTAGTCGACGACGAGGACGTCGACGAGGAAGGGGAGCAGTCGGCGGGTGAGGAGTCCACCGACAGCGACGTGGTGGAGGTGCCGATCACGAAGCCTGAGCTGCGACGCATAGGTCGAGCTCGACGGCCACCGGAGCGGCTGAGCTTCCACGCCTGCCTACCGCCAGCTGCCTTCACCACGATGTACGACGAGGTCGACGACGACCTGTTGTACGACGACGCCGAGGAGGATGAGGAACTGCCGGAGCTCGACCCCGACGTGCATACCGACCCCGAACACCGCTGGGACATCGCCACGATGACGGTGAAGGAGGCGCTGGCGAGCTGGAAGGGAGGGGCAGTGAAGGCCGCCATGGAAGAAGAGATCCGCAGCCTCATCGGCATGGGCACTTGGGAGCTGGTCGAACGCCCACGCGGGGTGAACATCATGAAGAACCGGTGGGTGCTGACGACGAAGTACCGCATCGACGACACCGTCGAGCGCGAGAAAGCGAGACTGGTCGTGAAGGGCTTCACGCAGGTGTACGGCGCCGACTACGACGAGACGTACTCGCCGGTGAGCAGCTACGTCACGCTGAGGATCTTCCTCAGCATCGTCGCCGTCGTCGACCTCCACCTGATGCAGCTCGACATGAAGAACGCTTTCCTGCAGAGCAAGCTTGACAGGGTTCTCTACATGTACCAGCCGGACGGCTTCGACGATTGGACCGGCCGGGTGTGTAAGCTGCTGAAGAGCCTCTACGGGCTGAAGCAGTCGCCGCTGCTGTGGTACAGGGCTCTCGACGGTGTGCTGCTGGGCGCTGGCTGGAAGAAGAGCCAGGTCGACGAGGCGCTCTACTTCAAGGCCGGCGACGACGGAGTGACCTGCTGGGTGCTGGTCTACGTCGACGACCTGCTTGCCGCCAGCTGCAGCGCCGCGATGCTGAAGGAGCTGAAGGAGCTGCTGGAGGCTGCCTTCGAGCTGCGCGAGATTTCGCCGGTCGTCAAGTACCTTGGGCTGGAGATCGTGCGCGACAGGCCGGCCAGGAAGCTGTGGCTGCACCAGCAGGGCTACGCCGACAAGCTGAGCAGGATAATTCATCGACGAGGAGCAGGGCGGTCGAGTCCCGAAGACGCCGGTCTCGGTCGACGCCTACGCTCAGCTGACGTTCGACAACGAGGAGGCCCAGGAGCGCGAGGAGGAGGAGTACCGGCAGAAGGTCGGCTCGTTGCAGTTCGCTGCGACGACGACGAGGCCGGACATCGCGTTCGCCTGCAGCAAGTTGGGGAGCGGCCTCACGGTGAGGAGCGACCAGCATTGGCGCGAGGTCGACCGCTGCCTTGCCCACCTCGCTGACACCCGCGACACCGCCCTGGAGTTCGGCGGTGGACCAGAGTCGCTGGAGCTGATCGGCTACGTGGATGCCGACGACGCGGGCGACAAGCAGAACCGGACGAGCACGGGAGGCTACGTGTTCGTCTACGGAGGGGCCGCCGTCTCCTGGTCAAGCTCGCGCATCAAGTGCGCGACATTGTCGTCGACCGAGTCGGAGTACGCGGCGGCCACGGATGCAGGCAAGGAGGGACGCCGACTTCGTTTCCTTCTTGCGGAATTCAAGTTGCTCGACGCTGGGAAGCCGACCATCCTCCGCGTCAACAACAAGTTGGCAATCACGGTCGCTGAGGGCTTGGGGCTGACGGGCAACCTCAAGCACATGGAGCGACGCTACGCCTGGCTGCAGCACATGGTGAGGCGCGGGAAGTTCGTGCTGAAGTACATCCCGACCACCGAGCAGCCGGCGGACTTCCTGACGAAGGCGCTGCACTTTCCGACTTTCAACCGGTGCTCTGTCGCCATCGGCCAAGTCCGTCTGGCCAACGTCGGCGACGGCGACGATGAGGTGCAGCAGTAGGTGCCGTGCCCTTCTGCACGGCTGGTGCGGTGACGGCGTGCTGTGTGTGAGATGCACACCGAGGACGATTTTTTCTCTGTAGAGTACTGCCGGGTGCGCTGGAGGCCCAAGCGTGTGAGCAGCAGGGGAGTGTTAACGGGAATGGAGTGTTGGCCCCGCCCTCGCTTGGGCAACGCCGACGACTTGGTCGGATGTACGGGAGTAGCATCCGACCGTTCACAGTGGGAGAGCTGCTCGACAGGCTTGGTCGAGGTGCAGGGGACCGCTATGGTGTTGCTGTCGACCAGGGAGCTCGACAGCTGCAACTGACTGGTCTGGGCGATGGGTGGGCCGTCGACCAGGAGGGGCAGTTCGACCGGGAGGTTGACGGAGCAGTCCGTCGACCTGCAGTTCGACCGGGAGGTCGACGGAGCAGTTCGTCGACCTGACAAGTGAGCAGCGGTCGACGAGGGGAGCTCGGCGACAACAGCTCACAGTTCTGGTCGACGGAAGGGGTCCGTCAACCAGGGGGTAGCTCGACTAGAGCTGTGGTCGACCAGAGGCACCTGGTGGTCGACCAGGGGCACCTGGTGGTCGACCAGAGGCAGTGGTGGTCGACCACTTGGTGGTCGACCAGGTCGACCGGGTAACCTGCTCGACGAGTTCTGCGGAGGCACGCGAACGTCGTCGAGGTCGCGATGGCGAAGGCGACTTCGGGCTTGTATCCCGAAGTCGATGTGGCTCGTCAGGCGCAGACAACTGCTGACGGATGTACAGCAATGCAAGTCGGGCCAATCGTCTGCGCGCACCTGCGAGCGTGCGCACTGCTGTCTTCTACGAGGCAACGCTGGACAGCCGCTCTGCTGCAGCGTTGGCACGCCGTCGACCTGCAGTGTTGGCAGGTCGCCTTTTTGCAGTGCTGGCGCGGCTCCTCTACGCAACGATGGCAGGCGGTCGACCAGGCTAGCTGCAGAGTTGCTAGGTGCCTGATGTAGTCATTGTTTTGTCATTGCTTGTTAAACCATTCTATAATTCCAACTTTGCTAGTGAAACTCTTGCCAACTTCTCCCGTGAATGTGCAAGTGCTAAGGAACGCAAGCAAAGCTACGATCACTCCTAGAAGTTTGTGCCAACCCCCGTAGTCAAGCTCACAACCGTTGTAGAGTGACTCTCTGCAGGTACGCTAAGATAGCAGCGCCACTAACGAACTTACTGAAAAAGGATACGCCCTACAAATGGGATACTCCTCATCAACAAGCCATGGAATAGCACTGACCACTGCCCCAGTACTCATCCTACCGGATCTAGAGAAAGACTACGAGGTGGAAGCAGACGCTAGCGACTAGGCAGTAGGAGCAGTAATAATGCAGGATCACGAACGCGGTTTGCAACCCATCGCATACCTCAGTGAGAAGCGACACGGAGCTGAACTGAATTACCCAATCCATGACAAGGAAGCCTTAACGATAGTCACAGCCTTCAAGGCGTGGAGATGTTACCTGGAATGAGCCAAGACCACCGTCTACACTGACCACTGCTGTCCCAAATACCTCAAGTTGCAGCCTACGCTCTCACGACGACAGATGCGGTGGATGGACTTCCTCGAAACCCACTTCCACTATGAAATCGTCTACAAGCCTAGGTTACACAACAAGGCCGAAGCACTGAGCCGACCCGGGCATGTAACAGGCATCCAGCTCGACGAGATGAACCCCCTGCTCAAGGGTCTATTCCAACATGGGTACTCCGCGGATGCGAAAATTACTGCTGCAGAGTAGCAGAAACTGTTAGAGTGAGAGAAGGACTTAACAGTAAGGATATGTTCAGGAAAGATTTGGGTACTGAACTATGCCCCGCTCTGACAGATCCTACTAGACGATTTCCACGATGTGGCATATGCGGGACATTTTGGTAGTAACAAGACGTTAGCAGGAATAGCAAAATATTACTACTAGCCCCGAATGGCAGCGGATGTGCAGCAGTTTGTCACCTCATGTGACACGTGCCAACGGATGATAGCAAGCAGAACAAAGCAGGGTTACTTCAGCCTATACCCGTACTGGAGAAGCCATGTCAATTGTTAGTCTAGATTTTATTACAGGACTACCATCGACCCCACGGGGGCACGATGCTATACTCGTGGTGATCGACAAGTTCTCTAAAATGGGGCATTTAATTCCGACCAACGCCGCGGCTACAGCTGAAGCAACTGCTCGCCTCTTCTTCGACCGCATTGTCACCATCCACTGCATCTCCGCTATACTCATCTCAGACAAAGACCCAAAGTTCACAACTAATTTCTGGAGGGAACTCATGTTGAATGCACGTCAGTTTCAGTGCATGTCATGCTAACGTCCTCCCGAGTGCTCGTGCCATTTGTGCTTGCAATATTTGCATGAGCATATCATTATGCATGGCTGTTGGATATTATAATCTCTCGTGTTTTTCTCCAAGTCTACATGCTTTATCATGCAGGAGAAATCCAGAGCTTTCCAACGATACCAAGATCGCCTTAGTCCGACCAAGATCGCACAAGTTACAAGATTTCCAAGATTTGGGAATTATATATCATTTTAAGATATTATCTACATTGGGCGATTATTCAGACATGACTATAAAGGGATCTTTGGTTGGGTGGTTAGGAAGTCAACTTTGACTTTTGGATTGGGGTGGGTAGAAGTTTCTAGCATGGGTTGCAAATGTTGCAACACCTTGGCAAAATCCAACTAGATTGGATTTTGCATGTGACACCTCAAGGAACTCATGATGAGGGTTGCATCCTTGCTGCTAGGAAGGTTCCTACTATCCTTCCCTAGCTCTTGGAGAACCCCTTCCCTCTCATGGTTCTCTTGGAGTCCCCAAATCCAACTACCATATGCCTTAATGCTTGTACATCCTCCACCATTCTAGTCATGCAGCTGCTAGACGTTTCTAAGTCGTTCTCGCTCTATACACCATCTTAACAAGTGATTTAAATTGGAGATGGTAGCTAAGGCTATGGCGCACAATCCCACCAAGCGAATTTGCGTTTAGTTGAGAATTTGATTCGTAGGAATTTCTCAAATCGACGGATCCCGAGCAACAACTCATGGGTTTGTTGGGGACAAAGCTTGCGATGTCTTCGGCCTACCACCCCCAGACAGACGGACAGACGAAGAGACTCAATCAGGTGGTTGAACAGTTACTGCGTACAGCTTGGGATCTAACGTTACTGGCTTGGAGTTCGCTTACAACAACGCATCGCATGTGGCCACAAGGAAATCTCCTTTCTTCCTGTGCTACGGATGTGAACCAATCACACCACATCAGCCAACCACACCGGCACACGTTCAAGCTACTCATGACTTCTTCATCTCCATGCAGAAGTTATGGGAGAAGACTCAGCGACGTCTCACAACAATGCAGAACTCCCATAAGCAGTTTGCAGAACGACAGCGGAGAGATCACTTGGTAGTAGTTGGAGATCAGGTGCTTCTCGACACACGTAATTTGGACTTATCCCATCTTTCGTCTAAGCCCCGGCCTCGCTCATGTTGCCCTCTTTGCGTTGAGACCATGGTGACACCTGTAACATTTTGCTTGCGCTTACCGACTATGTGGAAGCTTCACAATGCTTTCCATGTTCAGATACTGAAGCCCTACAAGAACCCCAACCAACAGTTCCAAGGACGACAGCTATTACCACTGCCACCTATTATCGTAGAGGTTGAACCAGAGTACGAGGTAGAACATGCCCTCACTCATTGACGCAGATGCGCGAACACGCTCGAGTTCCTGATCCGCTGGAAGGGATATGACCCATCGGATGATAGTTCGGTTACAAAAGCTGATATGGGCATCACACGCCGTACTCTCAAGGATTATCATGTCAAGCAGGGTGTTTCTCACGCCACCCAGCTTTGAGGGGGGGACGTGTGAGAGTATAGCGGCTACACTTTCCCATACTTGCATTATCTTGCTAATTTTTATTTTCTTATGCTTGTTTTCTTAGAATCGTTGCTTCCCTCTATTTATTATAGTTATAGCACCGATTTAGGAAGCGTGCACCGAATTTTGCGGAATTTCAGTTATTGTCGCGTGACTTTGCGTGCACGTGATTTCGGCCGAATTTCTTCTACCGGATTCACGAAGGTTCCATTTGTGACCGTTCCCAATGCATGGAACATTCGCGTAACACTTAGGCTACCTGCCTTATATATAGCCACGTAGTTGTACCCAGGATTAATTAATACATTCTGAACCCGATCCTTCGATCATCATACGTCTAGTCAGGTTGCTGAGTCATGCTCCTGTCAGTCGCTTTCTCACCTGACCGTCCTGTGGCACCACCGTCTTGGTCACCTGTCCCTCCCTCGCCTCTGCCATGTCTAGCCTCCGTCTTGTCTCAAGTCTGCTGTTCGTGTTTAAGTCGCTCCCCTTTGCCTGCGCTGCCGTGCACTCTTTGCGTTGAAGGTAGGCTACGCACCACCCCTCACATCTCCTCCCTTCAACCAACCACCGAGCCCATCCAGACTCTACATTAGGACGCTATGCTAAGGGTGGGAGCGCTTCTTCCTGGTGGTGGTTGACGACTTCACCCGCTACACTACGGTGTTCCCCTGTGGCAGAAGTCTGACGTGGCTTCTACCCTAATCATGTGCCATGCGTACTAGCCGTGCCCTTTGTCTCCACTCCGACTGTGGGGTGAGTTTCGCTCCAGCGTGCTTGCCGGAATCTGTCGCGAGCAGGGCATCACCCAGTCTTGGACGTTCCAGGACTCACCACAGCAGAATGGGGTTGCTGAGCGCCGCATAGGATTGGTCATGGAGATCGCCTGCACCTCCATGGTCCATTCCTGTGCCATTGTTTTTTACCCTACGCGGCTTGCTACGCCGCCCACCATCTGAACCTCTAACGCATAGGATTGTGCGTGTCACTCGCCCGAAGTTTTCCTGACTTGTCTTTGGACTGGTTCCCCTAGTGTTGTATCAGAGATTCGCATCTGGGGCTGCCTTGCATTTGTCCGCGACACTTCTGCACAAAGTATCGGCTCGCACTCTCCCTTGTATCTTCTTGGGTTTCCCGGTCGCCGCCACTGACTTTGTATTTTACCACCCGCCCCTCCACCGGTGATTTGACTCATGTGACGACTCTGTCTCCTTCTACGCCCGCTACCCCCACCGAGGTCTCCCGGTTCCCCTCTCTCCCCAGTTCCTCAACCCCACTCCTCCTCCTGCTCCCGCTCCTCCAGTACACCCACCCCACCCGGGTCCTTCCCTGCCAGATGTGGCTCATGCTGCCCCTCTCCCTTCGGTAGTACGGCAGCTGTTGTCTCCTTCTCCACAGGCCTCCTCACAGTCCCCGCAGCAGCCTTCGGCACTATTGTGGCCGGTCGTAGTGGACTCTTGGGGTGTTGGTGCTGGAGGTGTTGGCGCTGGAGGTGCTACTTCTGGGGACAGGCAGTTTGAGCTCAGTAGGGTGCAAATTGAGGAATGAGTCACGTGCAGTAGCAAGGCGGTCAGGGAGGCAAGTCGTGAGAAGGTGAAGGGTGAGATAGATGAGGGAGGGGAATTGTGCAAGCTGCTGAGTAGTGCGGGCGCCACGGTAGCGAGCGTCAAGTGAGGGAAGGTAGGCACTTGTACCTCTCGTGCTTCACCGTTGCTACATGGGCAAGTGACACCAGTGATTCAACATCCCATAGTGGCTAAGTATGCTGTGTTGAGGGGAGTCCAATGAGCTGGAAGTCCAAGAAGCAAGGGGAGGTAGCTCACTCTTAAACGGATAGCGAGTACATGGTGCTGTTTCATGAGGTGAAAGAGGTGGTTTGGATGATGAGGTTGCTTTAGGAGCTGGGGCAGGAGCAAGAGGCTCCTACACCGGTGTTTTGTGAAAGCCAAGGAGCAATAGTAATGGCTTGTAATGCTGTGCTTCATGTTTTGAACAAGCACATGCATATCTAATGGCATTGGGTGAGGAAGGAGGTGAAGAAGGGCATGGTCACCTTGCACTACATCAACAATACCAAGCAACCTGCAGATTTCTTGACCAAGCGGCTTGCAGAACACCAGCATTAGAACTATGCCAGCTTATGTGGCATGTCATTCAACTAAGGGAGGCAACTTCAGGGAGCAGCCAAGGGGTGAATGAGAGCACGATGAGAGGGAGTTATTTGTGTATCTACCTCTACCACGTAGTCTCTGTCTGGATCTGGTAGGATCAGTGCTGGGGCGGAGATCAAGGCTGTCTGTACCTGCTCCATGGCCTGCTATTGAGGAGTATCCCAATTATAAGGCGTATCATTTTTCAATAATTTCGTCAGTGGCGCTGCTATCTTAGCGTAGTAGTTGGCGAAGCCTAGGAACTGCTGTAACTTCTTGACGTTCTCTGGAACTTTCCACCTTCTGACAGATTCGATCTTCAGCGGGTCCACGTGTACGCCCTCGGCACTCACCATGTGCCGAAAGAAATGCACCTTCTTCAGGGCGAAGTCACTCTTTGGTGCAGTTCTTGTAGCTCCCCACGTTTCCCGCTGTCCGGTAGACTTGATCGGTCTTGGGGTTGAACCGCTTCAGGAAATCTCACCCCAATATAAAATCTAGGCCTTTGATATTGGTGATTGGTAGCGTCGACTTCCACCTCAACACCCCTATCTGCAATTGTAGAGTTGATTCGCTGTGGATTGGAAGTTTGCTGCTGTCCGCCATTGGAGAAATAATTCAAGCGTACACTGCCGGGCTAGAAAATGAAGTTCGCCGACAACTCATCGCGGCGAATTACAGCAGCTACAGGGGCATGGTGTTTGCCGCCGAACGTTTCGCAGATTTGACCCAGGGTCAATACGAAACATGACGCAACACATCAAACGGGAATTTCGGCGCGGAGATATCAGAAAATTCAACACGAAGCATCGGCCAGCAATCAGAAACGTCTGCATTTTGCGGCACAGCAGGCGTCGAATTTTGTCGTGCTGGAAATTGAAAAAAGAAAGGGGCAGTGTTGCAGGGCAAGAACAGTGCAGCACCCCCGAAGTAAAATAAACAAGAATTGCCAGTAGCCGCCATTGGAGAAATAATTCAAGCGTACACTGCCGGTCCACAAAGGTAAGAATTCGTTAGAGTTATCATATAAAGAAGCCGCTAAGGATATTACTTGTCGTGGTTTTCAAGCCTTTGAAAATTGAAGGGGAGAGTTAGAGGCTAAGAGAAATCCTTAAGAAATAGTGCCTGCTAGACGAGTGCATGGTAGTGTACCTGCACAACATCCGGATCTACTAAAAAAATATGGAGCACGATCTACGGAAAGTTTTTGAGATACTGTGGAAAAACCAGTTCTACATGAAGCTGTCAAAGAGCTACTTCGCCCTGAAGAAGGTGCAATTCCTAGTGCACATGGTGAGTGCCGAGGGCGTACACGTGGACCCGGGGAAAATCGAAGCCGTTAAGAAGTGGATGGTTCCTGAGAGCGTCAAGGAGTTGCAGCAGTTCCTAGGTTTTTACTACAGAATGTTCGTTCCACAGCCTGCTAAGATAGTAGCACCACTAACGAATTTACTGGAAAGGGATATCCTCTATAAATGGAATACTCCTCAACAGCAAGCCATGGAGTATCTACAGACAGGCGCACCGACCCTTCGCTGCCGTCGTTCTACATCTTCGTGTACGTCGACAACTTGGTCTTTGCTACTGCTGACACTGAGGCACTGCTCCTTGTGAAGGCAGAGCTGCAGAAGAGACACACCTGTACTGACCCGGGTGAGCTGTGCAACTATCTTGGCTTGCATATCACACGGGACAGAGCAGCGCACACTCTGACTTAGTCACACATGGTGCAGCAGGTTTTTCTAATCTTCCACTTTCAGTTCTCCTCCCCACAGTCCACTCCTCTGGCTACGCGCTCCCAGCTCCACCTTCGGACGAGTCAGTAGAGCCGAGTGGTCCGTATCCAGAGCTCGTGTGCTGCCTCATATACCTGATGACGTGCACTCGACCTGCCCTCGCGTACCCTCTCAGCATCCTGGCGCGCTATGTTGTTTCCGGGAGACACCGCCCTGAGCATTACCGGGCTGCTACGAGGGTAATGCGCTACTCGTGCAGTACATCAAGCATGGGGCTTGTTTTTGGAGGACGGGACCGAGTGGTGCTCACAGGGCACTAGGTCGCTTCTTGGGCTGACGACCAGGAGACTCAGCGGTCGTCACAGGGTTACTATTTCAGTCTCGGTTCTGGTTCTGTCTTGTGGAGGTCCACTAGCTCGTCTTATGTGCTTAGTTCCAGCCGTGAGGCAGAGATCTACGATGAGGCTATGGCTGCGTAGGAGTTACGATGGCTGACCTACTTGCTGACTGACTTGGGTGAGCGATCTCGTTCTCCTCCAGTTCTGTACGTCAATAACAAGGCCATGATTGCCTTGTGTCAGGAGCAGAGACTGGAGCACAAAACAAAGCACATTGCTCTTCGTTACTTTCTCTCTCAAAAGTTGCAGCAGCGTGGCCAGCTTCGCCTTGCTTACGTGGCCTCACAGGCCAACACTGCTGATATCTTCACCAAGGTCGTAGGGTCTGGTGATGATCAGCGTTTCAGCACTGCTCTAGGCCTACTCTGCCTCACTTGCTTGTCTCTTGACTTTGCCTTGTACTGTGATCTATGTGTATACATGCATGCTTACTCTTGCTAGATTGTGATCACTGTACTGCTTGCCTGTGCTCGGACTGTGTGATGACTTCGTGATCCACCCTGAGCTTGTAGTGTTTCTTCTCTTAGCTGGTCTTGTGACCATTTGCTTGTCTTGGTCGTTTCGATGCACCTCACTTAGGCTATGGGGGTGTGTCAAAGTTATACTTGGTTATTTTTTATTTGGGTTTAGCCTGTAGTGAGTTGCATGCTAGGGGGTACACAATTCCTCTCGATACTCTTTGTACCCCTCCCCCTATTGACCCAATCATCATTCCTTTTCCTTAGTTCTTACTTTGGACATTTTCAGCAAAGCCCTTCCGCCTGGTGATCACCACATGTTCTGTTCGTAGATTGGCCTTGTTTAGACATGTTCTTGTTTGTTGTAGACTTGCTATGTTGTTTTGATCTTTATATATATTTATATGATTTCTTAAACTGGCCTCATGGCCGTTTGTCTCAGAGGCTGGCTAGTCGTACCACCCTGAGTTGCATCTCTCGCTTTGTTACCTTTCTTGACCGGTCTTATGCTCTTTTGCTCATTTTGATGCTATTCATTTAGCCCGTAGGGTGTGTCAAATTATATTTATGTATGAGTTAGAGATGTTAGGCTATAGTGAGGTACATAGTATAGGGTACAACTCTTTTCTCAACACTCCTACTTGTACCCTCCTCCTTACTAGTATCCACACTTTGCTTGCCTAATCCTGAGAGTTGCAATTAAGTCCATTCAACAAACAATCAGACAAGTTTTGTCTGATAACGAGGACGTGCGACTTCCTCTGTATTCAAGCTTAAACTTGGCCTCTAAAACACCACATGACCAAAGGATTTCTCGTGCAAACAATCACCACATGACCAAACGCAACCCTCACATCAAGCTTATCTTAGAGTACTAGCGGAAAGGGTTTATCGACTAGTAGGGCAAGAGGTACAAGTAAGAATGTCGAGGGAAAATGTGTACCCTATACTAGGCAACTCACTGTAGCCTAGCAAACTAACAAAACATATAAATAGTACACCCCCATAGGCTAAGTGAGGGGCATCAAAACAAACAAGCAAAACAAATGGTCACAAGACCGGTCAAGAGAAGCAACAAAAGAAGAGCTCAGGATGGATCACGAAGTCACCACACAGTCCGAGCACAAGCAAACGGCCACAAGGCCAGTTCATAAAGTTCACAAGAAAATATAGATACAAGTACACCAGTGCAAGGATCAAGAGACAAGGCTACAGCAACCGAGGGCCTACCTCAACAAGCCCTAACTGCACATACAACCTATGGTGGTCACCATGCGCCAAGGCCTTGGTGAAGACGTCAGCAATGTTGGCCTCTGAGGCCACAAAGTCCAAGCGGGCCTGGCCACGTCGCTGCAACTCTCGCAGGAGGAAGTACCTCACGTCAATGTGCTTCACCCTGCTCTCCAGTTGAGGCTCTCGATACAGGAGGATCATGGCCTTGTTGTCAGCGTACAAGGTCGGTGCAGATCGAGGCCGCTCACCAAGGTCGGTGAGCAAGAAGGTCAACCAGCGAAGCTCCTGCGCCGCCATGACACCAGCGTAGATCTCTGCCTCTGCACTGGACGAAGCCACAGACGACGACCGTGTAGACCTCTACGACACAGCGCCAGCACCCAAGCTGAAACAGTAACCCTGAGTCGAACGCTGAGTCTCCACGTTGTCAGCGTAGGAAGAGTCGCAGTGACCAGTCAACACAACTGACTGAGTCCCTCCAAGCACAAGCCCCATGCCTGATGTAGTCGCCAAGTACTTCGCCACCCTCACAGCAGCTGTCCAGTGAACAGGACGGTGTCTCCCAGTCGCAACAAAGCGAGAGAGGACGCTGAGGGGAAAGGCGAGGTCCGGCCGAGTACACATCATCAGGTACATGAGGCAGCCCACAAGCTCTGCGTAGGGACCACTAGACTCAAATGGCTTGTCGGGAAAGGGGCCAGTGAGTCTGTGGTCAACGGCAAGAGGAGTGGGCGGAGTGGTGGAGAACTGAAACTCAAACCGCCGAAGGACCTGCTGCACCATGTGTGACTGAGTCAGTGTGATGGTACGAGCGGCTCTGTCCCTGGTGATCTGCAGGCCAAGGTAGCGCTGCAGTTCACCGAGGTCAGTGCACGTGTGTCTATTGTGCAGTTCGGATTTCACCTCAGCCAGAGCTGCCCTGTCTGCTGTAGCAAAGACAAGGTCGTCGACGTAGACCAGTATAAATAAAGGAGACTGGCGTAGACCGTAGACTGGTCGCCTCAGGCTCCACTGGGTCCCAGGAGGGAAGGTGTCAGTGAAGCCAGGAGGACGTCGCAACCAGATTTCCTCGTGAAGGCGGCCCTGAAGAAACGCGGTGGAGAAGTCGAGGGACTAAAGCTCGTAGTCTCGATGTGCTACTACGTGAAGTAACACCCGAAGAGTCATCATCTTTGGGGTCGGGGCGAAGGTCTGGAAGAAGTCAACTCCCTCATGCTGACTGAAACCCCTAGCCACGTAGCGAGCCTTGAACACAGGCGGTGATCCAGGTGGCTGCTTCACCTTGATGAGCCACATGCCATCGACTACGTTCGCCGTGGGAGGGGGAACTTCGTCGACGTAGGTGCCTGTGGATCTCCGAGAAGCCAACGGGCGTCGGGGTCTCCCTCAGGGGAAAGCAGCATGGCACAAAGAGAGGGAGAAGTGGCTGGCAAGAACTCCAGCTCAAACTGCCTGTCCTCGCGGACGTCACAGCCGAGGGCAGACTCATCCCCGACGGATAAAGGACGGGCAGCCACCACACGCGTGGCGTAGTCAAGGCGGAGGGTGGTAGTAAAGTCACCAACAGCGGCAGTGGGAGCCGAGACAGACGACGGAGAGGCACGAGGGTCAGTGACAAGAGAGGCGAGGACACGAGAGACAACAGGGCGAGCAGCACGGTAGTAGTCAGAGATAGCAGTAGAGGAGACAGTGAGAGACGACTCAGGAGGTGTCGGGAGAACAGACGCAGGTGGAGAACGGCGACGACTAGAACAAAAGAGGGCAGTGCAGAGGTCGTCAGTGGGAGAGGAGGGACGAGCACGCGGAGGACAGGGACGGACACGGTAGTGCGAGACAACGGGAGGAGGGGACGGGGACCGAGGAGGAGAGAAAACAGCCGGAGCCGAGTCCGGAGGAGGAAACGTAGGACCGAAGGCAGGGGGAGATTGAGCGCGGACACGAGACGAGGACGGAAGACCAAGGGCCCGAAGACCACTCACGGCTGGGAACAACTACCGCACAAGAGGCAGATGCTGCTGCTGCTGCTGCTGCTGCTGCTGCCGCTGCTGCCGCTGCTGCTGATGCTGCTGCTGCTGCTGCTGCTGCTGCTGCTGCTGCTGTTGCTCCGCCTCCTGCTGCTCCTGGAGGTCCAACTGCTGCAGCTTCCGCCTCTCCTGCTCCAACCGCTCCTGCTCCTCACGCTCACGGCGGCGAGCCACCTAGAGACGTGTGTCGTGGCGATGGGGAGGCGCAATAGTAGTGCCTCCAGCGCCAGTCTCCTCAGAACTAGCACCTCCAGTGCCAGCACCTCCTGCTCCAGCACCCCCAGAACTAACACCTCCAGTGCCAGCACCTCCAGCTCCAGCACCCCCAGAAGTAGCACTGCCAGTGCCAGCACGTCCAGCTCCAGCACCCCCAGAACTAGCACCTCCAGTGCCAGTACCACCAGCTCCAGCACCCCCAGAACTAGCGCCACCAAAGCCAGCACCTCCAGCCCCAACACCCCCCACGTCCATAGTAACCTGTCGCGGTAGTACTGAAGGCTGCCGAGGGGACTGTGTGGAGGACTGCGGGGAGGGAGACGCTACCTGACACGCGGCCGAGGGTAGAGGGGTGGCGTGAGACACACCTGACGGGGCAGGACGAGGGGGGGGCGGGGGTACCGGAGGAGCAGGAGCAGGAGGAGGGGAGGGTGCAAGGAAAAGAGGAGGAGGGGGGACCGGGTGACCTCGACAGGGGTACAGGGTGTAGTAGGACACGGACTCGTCAAACCGGACGTCACGAGAGTCGAGGAAACGGTGGAGGAGTGGGTGGTAAAACGAAAAGTCACGAGAGTCCACCGGGAAACCAAGGAAGACACAGCGGATGGCGCGAGCCGAGAGCTTATCCGCAGAGGTATCGCAGACAAGCGCAAGGCAGCCCCAGACGTGAAAATCCGACACAACACCAGGGGACCCGTTCCAAAGACTGGTCGGTGAATCCCCTGGTCGTGAGACACGAGGCCAGAGATTCAGCTGGTGGGCAGCGTAGCAAACTGCGTAGGGCCATAGAAAAAGGGGGCGCACGGGCATGGATCATGGAGGTGCGGGCGATCTCCATAACCAAGCCAATGCGGCGCTCAGCAACCCCATTCTGCTGTGGGGACTCCAGAAGCGTCCAGGACTGTGTGATGCCCTGCTCGCCGCAGAACCCGGCAAGCACGCCGGAGCGGAACTCACCCCCACGATCGGAGTGGAGACAACGGACACGACTATCACGAGTGCCCTCCGTGGCCAGGAGCCACCGGATCAGCGTAGAAGTCACCCCAGACTTCTTCGCAGGAAACACCGTGGTGTACCTGGAGTAGTCGTCAACGACAACCAGAAAGAAGCGCTCCCGCTCGGGCCCAGCACGAGGGGCTAGGCCCCAGATGTCCAAGTGGAGGGTCTGGAAGGGAGCGGTGGCCGGACGCAGGGAGGAGGAGTGAGGAGTGGCGCGCAGCCGACCCTCGACGCAAGGAGTGCAAGGCGGCGCAGGCGAAAGAGGGAGCGACTCAAAGACACGCGGGAGACCTGAGACAATACGCTGGCTAGCCATGCTGCGGAGGCGTGGGAGGGACGGGTGACCAAGACGGTGGTGCCACAAGACTGTCGGGTGAGAGTGTGAATGGCAAGAGCAAGTCGCTGCAACCAGACCGGACACAGCCACCTGACTGAACACCGCAACCTGACTGCACACAGCAATCTGAGGGGTTGCAGCAACCTGGGGAAACGCAGTAACCTGACCGGACTCTGCTACCAGGTGGGACGCAGTGTGCAGAACGAAGAGACCTGAGTGGGGCTCCCTGGTGAATGTGGCAAGGAGTGCCCCGTTGGAAGCATGCGTACAGATCGCCGTCCTCCCGTGCGCTTAAAAAGTGACTGTGATCCCACGGTCCTGAAGGTATCAAACACCCACCAAGTTCCGAGAGAAGGAGGGGATGTAGAGACCAGTGAGGAAACCAGAAGGGACAGCCGGGCACGGGAGAGTGGTCGAGCTGCGAGCGACTGCTGGTCCTGAAGTAGGATCAGCCAGGGCAATTGGGACTGGAGCCGAAAGAGGTGTGACAGTGGTGTGGTCGCGGAAAAAGCACTTAGACATGCCTGAGTCCAGCGTGAAGGAGAGCGACGTGACAGCAGTCGTTACGGCTGGACTTGTGACTACACAAGCACCTACACTAAAAGCACAAGTACCTACACTAGGAACAGGCAAAGAGTCTAAGCTAGGTACACGCAAGCCAAGAGATCCATACGTGACAGAATAAGCATCATCCATAGACATATCAAACACAGGGCGCCACTGCTGCTGAGGTTCCCACTGCTGAAACTGTCGTTGCTGCTGTCCCTGCTGCTGGAGAACTCTAGTGGACGCCATGGTAAAGGCTAGCTGGGTGCAGGAGCGGTAGGCTAGGTGCGACTGTAGCTAGGAGCGACTGGAGCTAGGAGCGACTGGAATGAGGAACAGCTGGAGTGAGACACGGCCGGAGCTAGAAACGCCAGGCTAGAAACTACGGGCTCAAGGAACGGCTGGAGCGAGGAGCGAGAATAGCTAAGAGCGCCAGGTGAAACTAGGCGAGGAACGGCCGGAGCACGGAGAAAAATGAGCTAGGAGCGAGGAGCGGGAACAGCTAGGAGCGCCAGGTGAAACTAGGCGAGGAACGGCCGGAGCACGGAGCAAACCGAGCTAGGAGCGAGGAGCGAGAACAGCTAGGAGCGCCAGGTGAAACTAGGTGAGGAACGGCCGGAGCACGGAACAAACCGAGCTAGGAGCGAGGAGCGAGAACAGCTAGGAGCGCCACGTGAAACTAGGCGAGGAACGGCCGGAGCACAGAGAAAACCGAGCTAGGAGCGAGGAGCGCGAACAGCTAGGAGCGCCAGGTGAAACTAGGCGGGGAACGGCCGGAGCACGGAGCAAACTTAGCTAGGAGCGAGTGGAACGAGGAACGGCTGGAGTGAGACACGGCTGGAGCAAGGCACGGCTGGAGCAAGACACGGCTGGACCAAGGAACGGCTGGAGCGATACTAGGAACTACCGACGAAGAGACACCAGCCTTGGAACAGTCGGCTAGGCAAGGCGGGCTAGGAACGCCAGTCGAGGCACAAACCGAAACTACGCCAGGAAAAGTGATTGCGGCTGCCCGCCGCCGTTAGGGATGCCAAAGGCAGGAGGCGTGCACGAGACAATGGGCAATAGTGGTACGATGGGCGGCTATGGGCGGCAGTAGGCGAACAATGGGCGGAATTAGGCGGTGGTGGGCGGCTAGGAGGGGCTTTGGGCGGCTGGGAGAGGCTGTGGGGGGTTGGGATGAACTGTGGGCAGCTGGAAAGAGTTTTCGGCGGCTGGTGTCTGCTGCTGGCGGCATGTTGCTGCTGTTGGCGGCAAATTTCAGCTAGTGCTGCTCGCGCTAGCGCTTCTATTGGCTGCGTGTAATGTAGCCGTGCGCTGCTGCGTGCGGGCAGCAGGTGGAGCGTGGCGTGCGCAGCGCTGCACGTTCGTGGCTGCTGAGGCAGAGGCGGGCTGGCGGCTAGTGTAGTTGCTGCTGGCGGCGAGCTTAGTTGCTGGCGGCTAGCTTAGTTGCTGGCGGCTAGCTTAGCTGCCGACGGTTGGCAGCAGTGAGTGCCTACGGGTGCAGTGCGCGCAGCAGTGTCGGTGTGCGCTGCGGCGCGTGTTGCGGCCGGGCGGCTGCTCTGGCGCGCTACGCGCTGGCGCTCGTGTCCCCGCTGAGCACGTGCGCATTGCTGGTGCGCGAGCGTCACTGGCGCTCGCTGTGCTGTTGCGCGCTCTATGGAGGCGCGGCTTGCTGGCGTGCGCTGCCCTGCTGAGCGCGCTATGCTGGCAGGCGCTGTGCTGGTACGTGCAGAATGCAGGCGCGCGTTCGAGAGGCTAGAAGGGAGCGCGCGACTGCTACTGCACTACGGTCGATGGTAAGGCTGGTTGGCGGAGGCGCCACGTTGGCGAAGGCTGGCTGGCGGAGACGAAGCTAAGGACTATATTAGCCTAGGAACGTTTCTAGGGAGGTAATTTAGGTCAAGGAAGGAACTAGCGTGATACCATCTTAGAGTACTAGTAGGGCAAGAGGTACAAGTAAGAATGTCGAGGGAAAATCTGTACCCTATACTAGCAAACGAACAAAACATATAAAAAAATATTTGACAGCTTACACCAACGTATGGAGCAGGGCCTTTTTTTATCAGTGTAATTTACCCATTTTTCCTGATTTTAAGGGTGATTTTTAGGGGTCAACCTTTCAGCCCATGATTTTTGTTTTAAAGACGGTTATTATGTCGTTGTTGCGTGGCGAAGTGTCGTAGTCCTTTGGATATTTCAATAAGTGAAAGGTCACTTGACCCTTGTAGGAGAACTGAAGATGAAGTACATACCGTCATCGCCTGGATATAAGACATATATGTCTTATCTTATACACTACAAAAAATGCTTGGGTTGTCTTGAATTTAGGGAGGTTTTGGGTCAGGGTTTTTTTTTTTTTTTTTTTTTTTTTCACTAGGATTTTCAGAGTTTTTTTTTTTTTTGAACTCTGAAAATCAGGGTTGATCATGAGCGTTACTCTGATTCGTCAGAGAAAACTTAACTTCGAAAAGAAAAATGGAAAAATATATACACTGGCTATGGTTGTGCTATCCTCTCACCTACAAAAAACGGAATGGTTGTGCTATCCGCTCACTATACATGTAGGATTCTATATTTTGATAGAGCCAGGTTAGCCTAACCCTAACCCGAGTCGATCGCGTGCCCTCACCCTCGCTACCCGAGTGCGCCCCACTCTGCCCAACCGTTGGCCCCTCCTCTTACCTGTTCCCTGGCCCCACGCCATTCCTACTGCGATTGGCTTCCGTTTCAGCGGCTGGCAGCCGCTCTTCCCACCGGTAGCGCGACCTAGGACCGGTTAGATCCCCACTCCTAGACTAGTTTCCTCCGACTGTCTCTAGTCTATGTCCAGCTAGCGTCTCTAGCTGTCTCTAGTCTCCCTTCTCCCTCCTAGCTCCGCCCGCTCCGTGCTCCAGCCGCCTCTAGCCTAGCCTCCAGTATGGACTCCCGCCGCCTTCGTTTCGATGCGGAGGGACGCCTGATAGAGTTCGGCACCAGGCTCCGCCAGACTCAGCGCTACCTCACCAGTCAGCACCAGGAAGGCGCCACCTTGTACGCCCACGCGTCCGGCGCCCTCCAGGCACCCCCGCGTCCCGAGCCCCTCCCTGCCGTGCCCCCACCGACTCCGGAGGCGCAGGCGGACTACGCTCGTCTCGTCTTGGCGCGGGACGTTTGGGACTCCCGTGACGCTGCGGCTGCACTGGCGCTGACCGAGCTCCTTCCACCGACTGAGGCCGCTCACTTCGACCTGGTAGAGACTGCAAAGGAGGTGTATGATGCTATTTCTGCACGCTATTCCACCCCTTGCCTCAGCCATTGACGCAGTTGCTCCCCGTCAGTTTGAGGGGTGTGCTGTCCCCCAGCTTCCTACCTTCACTGCTACTCGTGCCTTTGCTGCTGTGTCGGTCTCTGAGGACACTGCAGCTGTTTCTGCCGCTGACAGGCAGAAACGGGGCAAGGGAGGCAAGAAAGGGGGGAAGGGGGGTGGCGGCGGTGGAGGAGGTGGCGGTGGTGGAGGCGGCCCTGGGGGCGGCAGTGGTGGCGGTGGCGGTGGTGCACCAGGCGGAGGGAGCTCTGGAGGAGGTGCTGACCCGCCTACTGGAGGAGGTTCGACCAGCGGTGGTGCGGGGCCCCAGCAGCAGCAGCCACAGCAGCAGCAGCAGCCACAGCCGCTGCCTGCTCCTTCTCCTCACACTGAGGTCACTGCGTCCCTGACTGTGCGTCGTGAGCCTGAGACTCGTGCTTCCACTACTGAGCATCGTGAGACTGAGACTCGTGCTTCCACTCCTGTTCGCGGTCGTCGTGTTGTCCATCCTCGTGCTCCAGCTGTGCCAGGCACTCACCAGATGGCACTTCGTCCTTCCTCTGTTCCACAGCGTGTTGTCCTGCCGTCTCCCCCTGCGTCTTCTCTTCCTCACGTTCCTGACCCTGCATCAGACCTTGTCCGTGCTGCTAGTCCGACTGTCACTCGTCTCCTTGCCACAGATGTGACTGACCCTTCCTTTGAGTCTGCTGCTATGTCTGCCTTAGTTGCTGAGCTTGTTGACTTTGCTGCTTTGTGCCGCCTTGACTACGCTGCGAGTCTTGTTTTTGACTCTTCCTGTCCTCCGTCCGTCGGGGGTGAGCTTGCCCTTGGCTGTGACGTTCTTAAGGACAGGCAGTTTGAGCTTGAGTGCCTCGCGGCCGCTGCACCGCATCTCGCGTCCTCGCTACTTTGCCCTGAGGGAGACTCGGATGCACTGGACATCCCGACCCCACGCACTTACGCAGAGGCGATCACGGGTCCGTACTCCTCTCAGTGGCAGATAGCCATGGACGCAGAGATGGCTTCCTGGAAGTCCACAGACACCTACGTCGACGAGGTTCCCCCACCTGGGGCGAACATAGTCGATGGCATGTGGATTTTCAGGGTGAAGCGGCCGCCGGGTTCTCCGCCTGCCTTCAAGGCGCATTACGTTGCTCGAGGCTTCAGTCAGCGTGCGGGGGTCGACTTCTTTCAGACCTTCTCCCCCACCCCGAAGATGACCACTCTTCGGGTGCTACTGCACGTTGCTGCACAGCGTGACTACGAGCTACACTCCCTCGACTTCTTGACAGCCTTCTTGCAGGGTAGCCTTCACGAGGCTATCTGGTTGCGCTGTCCACGTGGCTTCACTGGGTCGTTTCCTGAGGGTACCCAGTGGAGTCTTAGGCGACCAGTCTACGGCCTAGACAGGCACCCCGCGAGTGGCACGACACAATGAGGACTACACTTGCGGCTCTTGGCTTCGCTCCCTCGACTGCTGACCCTTCTCTGTTTCTGCGCACAGACACTTCTCTGCCGCCGTTCTACGTTCTTGTGTACGTTGATGACTTGGTGTTTTGCTACTGCTGACACTGAGGCTCTAGCCTTGGTGAAGGGGGAGCTGCAGGAGAGAGACACTTGCACTGACCTGGGTGAGCTGCGGAGTTACCTTGGCTTGCAGATCACCCGGGACAGAGCACGCCGCACCATCACCCTCACTCAGTCACACATGGTGCAGCAGGTCCTTCAGCGCTTCGACTTCACGTGGTCCTCGCCACCGGCCACTCGCTCTCATCTCCACCTTCGGACGAGTCTGTAGAGCCGATTGGTCCGTACCCAGAGCTTGTGGGTTGCCTCATGTACCTGATGACGTGCACACGACCTGACCTCGCGTACCCTCTGCCTCTTGGCTGGCTACGTGGCTCCCGGTAGGCATCGAAAGATGCACTGGGATGCTGCGAAGAGGGTATTGCGTTACTTGTGCAGCACATTGGGCATGGGGCTCGTGCTTGGAGGACCGGGTTCAGTTGTTCTCACCGGCCACTCAGACGCTTCTTGGGCTGACCACCAGACGACTCACCGGTCGACACAGGGGTACAGTTTCAGTCTCGGCGCTGGTTCTGTCTCGTGGAGGTCCACTCGCTCTTCTTCTGTACCTAGTTCCAGCTGTGAGGCCGAGATCTACGCTGGGGCTATGGCTGCACAGGAGCTGCGGTGGCTGACCTACCTGCTGACCGACTTGGGTGAGCGGCTTCGTTCTCCTCCAGTTCTGTACGTCGACAAGAAGGCCATGATTGCCTTGTGTCAGGACCAGAGACTGGAGCACAGAACGAAGCACATTGCTCTCCGTTACTTCCTCACGCGAGAGCTGCAGCAGCGTGGTCAGCTTCGTCTTGCTTACTTGGCCACTCGGGCCAACACTGCTGATGTTTTCACCAAGGCCCTTGGGTCTAGTGATCATCAGCGTTTCTGTACTGCTCTTGGACTTGTGCCCACTCTGCCTCACTTGCTTGTCTCTTGATCTTGCTCTTGTTGTACACTGATATATATGAGTATACCTGCATGCTTACACTTGCTAGGTTGTGATCAGTGTACTGCTCTTGCTATTATAAACTCAGCATGTGAACTGGCCTTGTGGCCGCTTGCTTGTGCTCAGGATGCGTGGTGATCTTGGGATCCACCCTGAGCTTTTCTTTGCTTTGCTTCTTCTCTTGACTGGTCTTGTGACCCCTTGTTGTCCCCCACTTTGCCTATGGGGGTGTGTCAAAACATGTTTATATCATGTTAGTGATGTTAGGCTATACTGGGTTACTCCCTACGGGGTACAACCCTTTGTTAGGGTTGCTACTTGTACCACTCATCCTGCTTTAGTCAATCATTACTGTTTCCTGATTCCGACAAAGATTCCCAATCAAAACACCCAGTCAAGACGCCCCATCAAGACACCCCATCCCGCTCCCCATTTCAACCCCCCTTAATCACATATGTGCATCCACCATGTACAGGGCCTCCACCCAAAGCGCCCTGCCCTCCACCTTGACGTCGTCCCTCTCCCGGTCCACCAAATCCACATTCATCCCCCCCATGGAAGACGCCGCCCGAAGCAGGATGACACGAGCTTGCGCCCGTTGTAACGCCACCCTGATGAGCGCCTTCAGAGACCCCAAAAGATAAGCCGAAAACGAAGTGTCATCCTCCCGACAAGCCCCCCGTGACACAGCTAGCCCCACGTGCACATCCCCCTGCTGACGAAGCCACCGCCGGAAACGACCGCTGAGACACCCCCACGTCTCTACTATCAAAGGGGTGAACTGAACGCCCCGGTTGCGTGCAAGCAGAGGCGCGTAATCACTCGTTTTGCGACGCTCCCACTCCCTTGCCGCCACACCTATAGAACGCCCGCACTGCCCTAGCAGAGATGGAGACAGCGATAGCGGGTCCGCGACGCTGATCTCTAGAGCGTGAGCCTCCCCGGCCATTGGTCGTCGCACCGCTACGTCAACCCGCTTCCCCGACTGCACCACACTATCTTCCATCGTCACCACCCCCCCTGACGCCTTAGAGATCCTCGCCACCGCAAACTTCACCTCATCATGCACCCGAGATGGACCGTGCTGGTGCTTGCATCTCAGGGCATGATGCGGGTCTTCTGGGTCAACATACGCTGTGCCACAAACACACCTCCCCGCCACCTGCAGCTGCTGAATTTGGAGCCCGAGCCGTATAGCAGCAGCAATGCCCCACTCAGCCGCAGTGAATGTGAGATATGAGTGAGCCGGGACCGCCGAAACCCATGCACCAGCAACCGGCCCTGAAGGGATGTGAAACAGGCCAGGGTGGCATCGTCACGAGCCGAGCGGCGCAGTGCCTGGAGCTCCTCTACAGCCAACTGCCGCTGCCGCGCCTGGAAAAGCCGAAGAGGAGGGGCCACTACACACAGAGGTAAGCTCGGCATCTCCTGGCGTATAGTCGCAGGCAGCTGCTCAAGAGCCATGGCAAACCACGGGTCAATAAACTCCGCCCCTGCCGAAGTGGTGAGGTACTCTGCAAACATCGCCTCCTCGCCCGCCACCCCCAACTGTACAATATCACGCGCGGCCTGCGCCCACCCACAAACATAGGACAGCGGACTCAAAGAGGCCACCTCCCGGATCCCAAACCCTCCGAGTCGCACAGGGAGATGCAGCTGCATGCGTGCGCGCCTAGACCGGTCGGGGTCCTGCTCCCAAGTGCCAGGTGGGAAAATCTGCTCAAAGCAATCCTCCAGACAGCTATCCCAATCTCTAAAGGCCTCCACCACCTCCGGGCGCAGCGGCATAGTCCGGGCCAGGTACATCGGCCGTGCTGAAACTGCAATGGCGAGGAGATGTGAAGCCATGTGGGGGTGGTCGAGCAGGGGGAGCCATGGCAATGGCGCCTGCAACTGTTGAAGCCGCTCCCGTAACCGGACCACCTCCCAATCCTCCTCCCCAATAGGCACGCCCACCACAGTGAGACCCTCCTCCACCCGCTGCATCCCCAATGGCAGTGCCCACTCCACATCCCCGCCCTCGCTCTCCCAAAACCGGCACTTGTGCGCCTGCACCTCCAGCCCCACCCACTCCAACCGCTCCCGCAGCACCCCAAAAGCCTCTAGAATCCTAGCCGCTGGTCCCATGATATAGGTATCGTCTGCATAACTCAGGAAAAGTAGGTCCCTGAACTCTCTAGTCACCGACTCCATCACCTGCTGATGCGTGAACGCGAAAACAAAAGGGCCGAGCGGGTCCCCCTACCGCGATCCTCGTGCCTACTCAAGGCTCTGTACGAAAGGGCCCGCTCAGAGGTACAGGTCGCTAGGTGTCCCGTAGAAAACACGCAAGAATGGGATCAACCCTGAGAACGGCGACTCCCGCAGCCCCTCAAACATCGCATGACGGTGAAACGAATTGAAGGCGTTCGCGACGTCTATCTGCAGCGCACACCAGTCGGGGTGAGTCGCCAGCACTAACCGGAAAGAATGAGTAAGAATCTCCACCCCGGCCCTGGTGCCCGCTCCCAGCTGGTTGCACTGCAGAAAGTAGGAAGCCATCGCAGGGCGGAGCGAGATGCAGAGAGCTCGAGCAAGGATACGCGGAAGCACCTCCCCAATCGCCACTGGCCGGACGTCGCCGTTAGGCTTGGAAAGCCCAACTAGGTTGGATGCGGCGAGCCAGGGCCGAGCCCGCTCGGGGACCTGTCCCGCCACCCATTGGTTGAACACTTCCAACAGGTGGGAAAGGCAAGAAGGTTCAGTGAGGAAGGTGTCGCGCAGATGCTCTGTGACCCACCCCGATGACCCTGCTGCTGAAGCGCGAGCGGCTGTATGGATAGCTTTGGCCAAGATGTCGGTCGTGAGTGGAGGCCGCTGAGGAGCATCGACGGTGAAATCACGGACACACTGTGGTACCTCACCAGTGTTAGCAGGGTGCTTCTCTCGCAGCGACTGCACCATGGCCTCAGACGGTCGGGCCAACTCCCCTGCCGTAAGGCAAGCCAATCCACGGCTCCACTCTCCCACTTTACACCGAGATCGGCACCGTGACAGGCGGATGGCATCCGGGTCCTAGTCAGAGCAAGTGTAGGCAAGTGGACGAACTGCTGGCCGCGCCGCCACCATGGCAGAGTCGAACAGCTCCCACCACCTCCCCTCCCATAACGCCCCCAGCTGCTCTATGATCAGCGCCTTCTGACCTATGCCTGGCTTGGGAGGCCCGGCTAGGATGAGGCGCGGAAACGCCAAGAGTAGGAGGGTAGCGGCTTCATCCCCCGGTCGGCTCTTCAAACGCTTTAAGATGCAACAGAGCGTGTCTAAGACCCCCGACCGGGCCCGCTGTGAGATCCGGCGCACTGTCCTCCCTCCAACCGCCTCCACACTGAAAAATGCTTCCCATTCCCATGACGTAACCCTGGCCCACGCCTCGTCCCCAAATTCCCGCGGCGTCGGTCGCTCCTGCGTGTCGGTCTCCACCAGAGACGGGATCGAGCCAATTGACTGCGCGCGCCTCTCCGCCTCAGCCGCCCGGCATACCCTCATGTGGTTCGCAGCAGCCCCTCGCGTAGCGAACGTGTGAAAACACGTGTCACACGGAAAACGGGGGCATGGGGAAGGCGGCCTAGGAGGTTCTCCGTCCGCCTCTGACTCCTCCGCAGTCGCCATGGGGGTATCAAACTCCAAAAGTCGGCACCACTCCTCCAACTGCTGCTCCTGGTCGTCCATCGACTGCCCCCCCGGCTGCTGCGCTCCCTGGGGTGTTCCGGTCACCCCCGGCTGCCCCCCTGGCTGCTGCTCTCCCTGGGGTGCTCCGGTCACTCCCGGCTGCCCCCCTGGCTGCTGCGTTCCCTGGGGTGCTCCGGCCACCCCCGGCTGCCCCCCTGGCTACTGCTCTCTCTGGGGTGCTCCGGTCACCCCCGTCTTCCCCCCTGCTCGCTGCTCTCTCTGGGGTGCTCCGGTCACCCCCGGCTGCCCCCCTGGCTGCTGCTCTCTCTGGGGTGCTCCGGTCACCCCCGTCTGCCCCCCTGCTCGCTGCTCTCTCTGGGGTGCTCTGGTCACCCCCGGCTGCCCCCCTGGCTGCTGCTCTCTCTGGGGTGCTCGGGTCACCCCCGGCTGCCCCACTGGCTGCTGCTCTCCCTGGGGCGCTCCGGTCACCCCCGGCTGCCCCCCTGGCTGTAGCACTCCCTGGGATGCTCCGGTCCCCCCCGGCTGCCCCCCTGGCTGTAGCACTCCCTGGGGTGCTCCGGTCACCCCCGGCTGCCCCCCTGGCTGTAGCACTCCCTGGGATGCTCCGGTCACCCCCGGCTGCCCCCCCGGCTGTAGCACTCCCTGGGATGCTCCGGTCGCCCCCGGCTGCCCCCCTGGCTGCTGCTCTCTCTGGGGTGCTCCGGTCACCCCACATTATGTGCATGGATTAATAAGGGTTATATGTGATAAACTATCAACGGGTGTTCCGCACATCTCATTTCATTCATGTTATTTGCTGCTGTGGCACTTGCGCACTTCGCGGGCCTGCCGCGTCAACCGCTTTCCAAAATTCCCAAAGCCCAGATGTTCAACAGATGAAGCAGTCAACGAGCTTCAACAATAGCGCAGGTTCTGTGGAGACCTGTGGCCTCTCCAAACAGTAGGGCGCAACAGCCGGAAGCGCATTTGCGAGTCATTTCGGAGTCGCAGATTGAAATTGTAACCCTACGTGAAGCAAGCACCGTCCAATCACCCTGTCGCAAAATGCGCCTGCGAAACCTGAGCTCGTTGCAGAAGTCGCGGATTCGACCTGGCGGGAAAAACATCATCCCGCCAAAATCAATCCCACCCAGGCCTCCCACCAAGCCACAAATGCTATCGAGCCGCGTTCGCACCACGCTATAAAAATACACACCCGTCACTCACAATGGCATCTTCGTCGCTTTCACTCGCACTTCAGCCCTCCTGTCCGTCAAGCCTTTCCCATTGTTGAAGCTCTGTCACCTCAAGTCAGTTGTCATTTCCGCTGTATTTAGCTCATCCCTGTCCAACGACGGGAGGAGGAGAGCATAATTCCTGCACGATGGGCTGCGAAATGCGAGGGACAGCGTTGCCTCTTCTTCTGCTCGCGCTTTTCGCGGCGTCGGTTGTAGCGCCGGGTGAGTGTCCCAATTCGGCGCGCAATATTCTGTCCATTTCCATTTCCATCTCCTTTCCCTTCTCCTCTTTTCTCCTATATTATTCATTTCCATTTCCTTTTCCTTTTCCTCTTTTCTCCCATATTATTCTATCTCATTTTCAATTCTCCTCTAAGAACTTGCGCTCTTATCTTGCATTCTCAATTTGCCTCATTTCCGCTTGGCTATCCGGCTATCCGCGGCAGGATCGGCGAGGCTCCTCGCTCCGCGCCGCAGCCTTGCTCTCAGAGCGCCCAAACAACTTTTGCTCTCGCTCCTAAAGGCGGATCCAAGCAAACAAGTTTTGCTGGCTGATGAAAATTTGGGCGGCGGCAATGGAGATTTGGGCGGCAGCAATGGCGGAGATCTAAGCGGCGGCAATGGCGGAGATTTGGGCGGCGGCAGTGGCGGAGATCTGGGCGGCGGCAGTGGCGGCGGCAGTGGCGGAGATCTGGGCGGCGGCAGTGGCGGAGATTTGGGCGGCGGCAGTGGCGGAGATTTGGGCGGCGGAAGTGGCGGAGATTTGGGCGGCGGATCTGGCGGACAGCAGGGCGGACCCGGCGAACAGCAGGACGGACCCGGCGGACAGCAGGGCGGACCCGGCGGACAGCAGGGCGGACCTGGTGGGGAACAAGGGGGAACTGGAGGGGAACAGGGGGACCTGCTGGGGAACAGGGGGGACCTGGCGGACAGTAGGGGGGACCTGGCGGACAGCAGGGCGGACCTGGCGTACAGCAGGGCGGACAGCAGGGCGGACAGCAGGGGGGACAGCAGGGCGGACCGCAGGGTGGACAGCAGGGCGGACAGCAAGGCGGATAGCAGGGGGGGCAGCAGGTCGGACAGCAGGGCGGAACGCAGGGCGGACCGCAGGGCGGACCTGGCGGACAGCAAGGCGGACAGCAGGGCGGACAGCAGGGCGGACCTGGCGGACAGCAGGGTGGACAGCAGGGGGGACAGCAGGGCGGACCGCAGGGCAGACCTGGCGGACAGCAAGGCGGACCTGGCGGACAGCAGGGCGGACAGCAGGGCGGACAGCAAGGCGGACCTGGCGGACAGCATGGCGGACAGCAGGGCGGACAGCAGGGCGGACAGCAGGGCGGACAGCAGGGCGGACCGCAGGGCGGACAGCAGGGGGGACAGCAGGGCGGACCGCAGGGCGGACAGCAAGGCGGACAGCAGGGTGGACAGCAGGGGGGACAGCAGGGCGGACCGCAGGGCGGACCTGGCGGACAGCAAGGCGGACAGCAGGGCGGACAGCAGGGGGGACAGCAGGGCGGACCTGGCGGACAGCAGGGCGGACAGCAGGGCGGACAGCAGGGGGGACAGCAAGGCGGACAGCAGGGGGGACAGCAGGGCAGACCGCAGGGCGGACCTGGCGGACAGCATGGCGGACAGCAGGGCGGCCAGCAAGGGGGACCTGGCGGGGATCAGGGGGGTTCTGTTGGTTCGAACTCTACTACTCAGAGTGTGAAGGGGGCGAAGGGGGGGAAAGGAGGGAAGGGCGGCAAGGGTGGAAAGGGGGGAAAGGGTGGCAAGGGAGGAAAGAAGTGAGAGAGCTGGTAGTGCCCTTTTTTAGCTCCTCTTGGATGCTCGCCCTGTTCCATAGACAAACCTTGTTGTATAACCCTAGAAGGTTGACACTCCCATGTTGTAAAGTTGTTTATTACGGTACACCTCTTGACGTCTAGCAACTCCGTTTTGGTTGGTAAGAAGGCTTCTTGCGTCGTTGGGAATGTTAAAGCCAGGATCTCAAGTAAGAGAATTGGCCTTCAATTGCAAAACACTTGCAGCGCTTGTTACCCTATTTTTGTAGGCGAATTGACTGGCTGGTTAGGAAAGTGAGCGTGCGGCACATCCACGATTTTGCCCCTAGAGCAAATGCAAAACATTTTGCTGGTACATGAGATTGTTGTGTGTGACGAGAAATTGCAGGCATTGGAGCTTCGTCACCGAACCAGTTTCCGAGCCTTGCTTGGTTCGGACTGAACTTGCGATTTGTCTTTACTTCGCACCCCTCGCTTCACACCTCGTCAGATTGTTCACCTCGCTAACCAATCGCAGCCCAGCTCCCCTCACCAACTGCAAAACAATTGAACTACTTGAGATCCTGGCGCGGCACGGGAGTGAGGAAGGCGGGAACATTGGTAGGTTCAGGTTCAGGGGGATGAGAGTGAATTCCACGGAGCCTACAGGATGTGCAAGCAAGGTTCAGTAGGCGATGCCAGCCGTAGCCCCAAGTTGAACCAGAAACCGAGATGAAAAAAATAATCAACCAATCTAGAGTAGCACATCAACCATCCCGTCCTTGCCCCATTGCAGAGGAATCTGTGGAAATAATTTATTTCTCCTCCACGTTTAGTGGGGCACATGCAGGGTTGCATGCAGTCAAGCTGCCTGTTACGAGTGCAATTGAGCGAGCGAGCGAGAATTGCACTATCGAAGCAAAACAGTACAATGAGCGAAGGAATGAGCGAGAACTAAATAGCGAAGGCCACTGTGGTTGACGCGTGACGTGCCTGTGACTGAGGTCGGGACTGAGGTTGGGAAAGTGTTGAAGCGGAGGCCCGGAGCGCGGGTTACCAGCCGAGACGGGAGGCTGGGTTGCGACGTGCGAAGTGGCGGGAAGATTGTCGAAGCGAGGGTCGCGAGTGGTAACGGTGCCGAGTGTGGTGAGAACAGTAATGTACGCGTTACGCAGGGATGCGGCGTAAGGAAAAGGAAATTTCCTTACACTACCCCCCCCCCCCCCCCCCCCCCCCCCCCCCCCCCCCCCCCTCTAAGGAGGCCCTCCTTACGAGAGTGCGTGTACATCTCAGAAATTGCGGCTGCGCAGATACTCGGTGAGGACGGGGTGGTTTTTTATTATGTCCAGGGGTACCCAATTGTCTTCGGTGGGCGTGCGGTCTTTCCAGCGTATCAGGAACTCGATCCTGCGAGCTCCACGTGGGTCTCGAACTCGGTGACTCAGGATCTTCTCGCGTGTGATGATGGGCTCGGTGTGATGATGATGGTCGGGTCATGCTTGCTGGGCGGTTGCGGGGCAGGTGGCTCGTGGATGGTACGTAGGGGCGGAGTAAGCTGACGTGGAAGGACGGGCTGACGTACCAGTCAGCGGGAGGGAGGAGGTGAGCGCTGACGGGTGTGATCATGTGGCTGATGCGAAATGGCCCGCAATATCGGGGGCGAAGTTTTGGGGTGATGGGTAGGCGGGGGTTTTGGGTGTCGAGTAAAACTAGGTCGCCGGGCTGGTAAGTAACAGGTCGGCGGTGGCGGTCGGCGTTGCGTTTAGCGATGATATTGGCTTTTTTAATTGCGTCTGTTGCCCGGGTCCGTGCTGCCTGTAAAATTTCCGCGAACTGCTGTGCGCGAGGTATGGGGTTGTCGGGATTCGGGGTCATGGGTACTGTAGGGTCTTGTCCGTAGTTCAGGTAAAACGGTGACTGTTGGGTCGTGGCGGATGGCGAATTGTTGTACGCGAACTCAATGAGTGGCAATTGTTGTTCCCACGTGGTGGGGTCATCGCACGTGGCTCGGATCAGTTGCTCCATGGTCTGATTTGTCCGTTCTGTCTGTCCGTCGGTTTCGGGGTGGTACGATGAACTAAACTGTAGTCGTGTGCCGAACTGCTGCCACAGGTTCCGCCAGAAGTTGCTGGTAAACTTCGTGTCTCGATCGCTGATGATGGATGCTGGTATCCCGTGCAGTCGAACGACGGTGGTGATGAAGAGCCGAGCTGTTTCTTCAGCCGAGATTGATTTCTTACATGCTGCGAAATGTGCCATTTCCGTGAGTCGATCGACGACGACCAGGATTGCGTCGTTCCCACTTGCCCCAGCCGGTAACCCCATGACGAAGTCCATCGTCACCTGCTGCCAAGCATGCTCTGGGGGTGGTATCCGCTGCAACTGTCCTGCCGGCCGCTTCCGTGATGACTTCATGATTTGGCAGGTGGGGCACGATGCCACGTGTCGTTGCACGTCGGTCAACATTTCTAGCCAGTAGTAATACCGCTGCAACTGCTGCCGTGTCTTTTCTACCCCGAAGTGACCTGAGGTAATTCCGTCGTGTGCCTCCTGTAATAGCAGCTCCCGTAGTAAAGTGTACCCCGGAACCCAGATGCGGTCGGTGCCGGCTTTTACGTAATAAATCCCTTTTGCTGCTGCGAAATGCTGCGAATTTCCGCCTGTGAAGAATGGGTCTGTTTGATATCCATGGGTAAATAGTCCTGTCAGTAGCGGGCTGGTCTGGGCGAGTAGTACTGCATGGATTTGGGAAGTGGGGCGGGTCAGTGCGTCGGCGATGTTCGATGCCCCTTTTTTGTAGGTGACCGTGTAATGAAAATTTGACTTGAGGAAATCGAGCCCGCGGACCTGTCGTGGGTTGAGGTGGGGTTGTGCGCGGAGGTACTGTAGAGATTTATGGTCTGTCCGTACTGTCACGTCTGTGCCGGTCAAGTAACAGCACCAGACTTTGAATGCATGCACGATCGCGAGCATTTCGCGGTCGTGCATCTGATACTTCTTCTCGGGCGGATGCAGTTTTCGTGATTCATATGCGATGGGCTGTAGGCCGTTGCCGAAGTCCTGTAACAGTACAGCTCCGGTGGCGATGTCGCTTGCGTCCGTAACGACTTCGAAAGGGCGGTGGGGGTCGGCAATGCACAGTACGGGCGATGTACAGAGAACAATTTTTAGGGCAGAGAAGGCAGCATGCTCTTTCTCCCCCCACGTAAACCCTACCCCCTTCCGCAGTAGGTTAGTCAGCGGGGCAGTTAATCGCGCCATGTCGGGGACGAACCGACGAACGTAATTAACAAACCCTAAAAAACTCTGCAGTTCAGTGAGATTCGTCGGGGGTCGCCACGCTTTTACCGTGTCTAGCTTCTTCGGGTCAATTTCGACTCCAGCCTCCGAAATTACGTGCCCCAAAAACTCTAGCCTGTCTTGGAAAAACTCACACTTGGAACCCTTGGTCAGTAGGCGGTTTTCATCTAAAATCTTAAACACTGCTTTTAAGTCCATTAAATGATGCTGCTTGTCGCGGCTGTAAACGAGGATGTCGTCGAGGTAAACTATTACGCATTTATCTAAAAGCGGTCTAAAAGCCTCGTTCATGGTCATCTGAAAAGTGGCAGGGGCGTTGGTCAGCCCGAAGGGCATGACGGTGTACTCGAAAGATCTGTATCTAGTTCTAAAAACTGTCTTGGCGCAGTCTGACGGTTCGACTCGAATCTGGTGGTAACCACCCCGTAGGTCAATCTTCGAGAATACTCGAGCTGTTCGCAGTTGATCTATCAGTTCGTTAGTGCGGGGAATCGGGTATCGTGATTTTATGGTTTCTCGGTTCAGTGCTCGGTAGTCAATACACATGCGAAACCCTCCGTCTTTTTCGGTGTGAACAGTATCGGTGCGGCGAACGGTGACGAGCTCGGTCGGATGAACTGCTTCTCTAACAGGTAATATAACTGCTTCCTTAGTTCGTCGAGTTCGGGCTGTGCCAGTCTGAACTGTCGCTGTACAGTTGGTTGTGCCCCCGGTTCTAACTCTATCTTGTGGTCGTTTGCGCGGTGAGGTGGCAGTCCTTCCGGTAAGTCATCCAGGAAAATCCCGGGTACCGTTTCAACAGTTCCTGTAGTTCGGGCGGTACAGCTTCAAGCAGTTTCTGAAAATCACTTAGCGCCTCTGCTGCTGCAATGTCTACTGCGTACACGTCAGCTCCAGCGGCGACAACCCGATTCATCGTGATGGCGTTGACGTGGACCGTTGAAGACTCAGGCGACTGCCAGCGAGGTAGTTCGACACAGTTACCGCTGCTTCGCGCAGTGCAGCTGCCTGTCGTCCAGTCAATTCGCGGATTGTAGCGTCGCAGCCAATCACGTCCCAGTAAAATGCCATGCATATCCAGTGTCGTCGCGAGCATTTCCTGTGTAAACCCAAAGTTACCCCGCAGCGGACCTTCACTCTCTCCACTTTCTCCCGTATGGCCAGAGGCGTGCCGTCGACTAAGCGTGCGTCTATCTCCGGTAAGCAGCGGTTAAGTGTCAGTTGATTTTTTCGGGCGGTCGCGGTGTTAACTAAGATGTGACTTGCTCCTTCGTCGATAAAAAACTTGACTGCTGTTCCGTGTATTTTCCCATAGATCAATATTGGACAATCCTACGCTGTACACTCCGTATTCATCCGAGCCCGATCGATAGCATGAATCGGTACTGTGACTCGGTGAGGGTCGGTGAGGTTGGGCGAGCAGGCTGTCTCGTCAGTAGTTGGCCCGACTTCTACTGACTGCTGGCGTTTCCCTGCCTCTGAGACTCCCTCCCCTGCTCTGCTCCCCGGCGCCTTAGTTCCTCAGGGCATTCGCTCTCGCGATGTCCCGGCCTGTTGCAAGCGAAGCAGCGCCCCGAAAATGGCCCAGCAGCTGCATTCGCCGCAACGGCGTGTACGGTGGCGTGCTCGATCGGCCCCCGAGGGCGATGTCCGTAGTAGGACCCCGGTCTCGGTCGGCGTAGGATATCGATTTTCTCGGCGAGCGCTAGGATTTCGTTGAAGTTCGATAGCCCACGAAGCATAATCTCGTGCGAGATGTCCGGCTTCAGCCCTCCGACGTAACAATCCACCCGCTCCGCCTCGTGCATATAGCCGACCTGCTCGCACAGAGCGAGAAAACCGCTGGTGTAGTCTTGAACCGACCCGAGCTGTCGCTAAGTGCGAAGTTTCTGCCGCGTCGAAATCGAAGCCGCGATAGGTTCGAAACGCGCTCATAGTCCCGCGCACCACGCATCCCACGTGCTATACTAGGCTGTTTCGCAGAAGGAACGCCAGGTAACGGCTGGCCCCGTGGGCTCTTCCTCTCGCGACGGCGGCTCGTAGGCATGCGGCGAGGTAACGATCACTCGCCACCAGTCCATGGCGGGGCCCCGTAGCAGCGAAACTGCATATCGAATCTTCGCTGCGTCCGAGATGACGTAATTAGCGTCAAAAAACGCGTTCATCGTGAAAATCCACGTTGGCTAGGATCGAAATAGGGCGGGCGTTGCGGCTTGAGCGGCATCGGCTCGTAAATGTCGTCGTTGCCTGCTGGTGCCGTAAATTCGACGTGACGGCACGTTTCGCGCGGCGGATTCACGGTCGGAATGGCCCTGGTCCTCGTCATGCCAGGCATTGACTGGGCGGCGCCATCACTGGCTACGCTTGAGCGCTGTCCCACGCTGTCGTGCTGCGACGGTGTGCCGGACGAAATGACGATCGGCTCGTCCGTTTGTGCAGGTACATTTGCAGGTGTTGGTGTTGGTGCAGGTGCGTTTGTTGCTGACTGCCGGCGGGCGGCGTCGAGTTCCGCCGTGAGCGTCGCGACTTCGAGAGCCGAATTCTCGAGTTGGCTCACGAGGCGGTCGAGCTGCTCCTGCGTCAATGTCGCGACATTATATTCAGCCATGGAGGGGGTGTCGGGCGAGCTCAGCGGGAGCCTCGGTCGTGGCCGTGCGTGCTTACGAGAGAGCACTTTGAGCGGCGGTGCTTGTTCGCTGAGAGACGTCTACCCCCCCCCCAAAATTGAGATAGTGGGGAAGCGAAGGTGTGGGTGCGGTCCGAGAGAAGATTGTAGGCTCTGAATACCAAGTGTTTCGAGTGCAATTGAGCGAGCGAGCGAGAATTGCACTATCGAAGCAAAACAGTACAATGAGCGAAGGAATGAGCGAGAACTAAATAGCGAAGGCCACAGTGGTAGTAACGGTAACGAACTGTGGTTGACGCGCGACGGGCCTGTGACTGAGGTCAGGACTGAGGTTGGGAAAGTGCCGAAGCGGAGGCCCGGAGCGCGGGTTACCAGCCGAGCCGGGAGGTTGGGTTGCGATGTGCGAAGTGGCGGGAAGATTGTCGAAGCGAGGGTCGCGAGTGGTAACGGTGCCGAGTGTGGTGAGAACAGTAATGTACGCGTTACGCAGAGATGCGGCGTAAGGAAAAGGAAATTTCCTTACACTGCCACACTCTGCCAGCCCCAAAGATGCAGCTACAATGTAATCATCACTCTAAAAAAAAATGACTTCTTAGGGCGCATGTCCTTAGGCAAAATTTGTTGAAGTTGGAACTCTAACCGCTTTGCACCGTGGCGACACTTTTCTCAACTGTATCCTACTGTCTAGAACCTCTCTGAAAGGTCGATCTTGGCCAAAGCTCGACCCCGAGGACACACGCCCTTATCCAACAAATACCAGTACACAAACTAGTACCGTACATCCATCAACATACCCCATCACATTCAATAATCAGGGCAATCTTCATGCCATTGTGGCTGTCATTGCCAACGCTGCTGGCAAAGTACCCCGTGTAATCCCGATTGCTTGACTTGGTCGAGAGCTTGACAGTGCCCTGCTTCGCCGCCTTGCCAAGCACAGAGCCAATGGCCACCAAGTTGTGCTTGTGCATCCAAACGATCCACTTGAACACTGCCGTTGAACACAGGTTTGGGGGCAAAGAAGCGAGTGGCGTTAGAGTGAGAGTGGGGCGGGCAAGAGAGCAAGAGAGCTCGACAGTAAGAGTGGGGAGGGCGAGTGAGTGATGGTGGAGCGGGGAGAGTGAGAGTGAGGGTGGTCTGGGAAGAGTGAAAGAGTGCGAAGGGAAGGTGAGAGAGAGTGTGTGTGGCGAGGGCAAGAGAGCAAGTGCATATGAGAGTGATAGAGTATGTGTGTGTGGGAGAGCGAGACAAAGATTGCATGTGGAGGTGAGCGAGATACAGTGCGTGTGGAGGGGGGAAGGGCATTAGCAAAAGTGTGCGCGTGGGGAGAGCGAGCGAGAGAGAGAGAGAGAGAGAGAGAGAGAGAGAGAGAGAGAGAGAGAGAGAGAGAGAGAGAGAGAGAGAGAGAGAGAGGATCCTAGCCTCTGCCCTCTCCCTTTGCCCTCGGCCCTCTCCCTTCTGAGCTATATAAGGGGCCTTTCAGGGCCTCTTCTCTTCATTATTCTGTTTGGTGGCAGAAAATTTTCCTCGTTCGTTCGAGAGAGCGAGAGAGAGAGAGAGAGGATCCTAGCCTCTGCCCTCTCCCTTTGCCCTCTGCCCTCTCCCTTCTGAGCTATATAAGGGGCCTTTCAGGGCCTCTTCTCTTCATTATTCTGTTTGGTGGCAGAAAATTTTCCTCGCGCCGGCCGCCTTCGGCGGCCAGCGCTCGACAGCGCGGCCTTCGGCCGCGCGTGAGGGGACGGCAAGGGAGAAGGGACAAGCAACTATAATTCAAGACATACAAGCGATGGTATCACCTACACCTGCCTAGGACAACACACGGCAACAACACGGCGCAGGAAGAGGCGGACGCTACATCTGATCCGCGTCAAGGACGGCGAGAAGACCCGTCAACGAGCGATGAAGCTCGTGCACCACCACAGTGGTTGCGCCGATCAAGTCGACTGCAGTCCCTGCGCACAAAAACCGGCGCAGCCCACGGACCGCCGTCCCAAGCTGTCCAACGCCCGCAACTCCACCCCGCGCGGGCGCAGCCAACACGGGCGCCAGGAGCTCGCCCAGCCGATCAGCGGCATCTAGGCACTCGTCCCGATGGCCACTCTCCAGAGGAAGACCCTGGGAGAGAGCCGCGTGACCATACACCTGAATCAGGTGAACAGCCCGCAGACCCTCAGAGAGGCGCCACAGCTGTCCCAGAGACGCCTCCGGCACCACAGCGGAAAGAGAGGGCCCCACCAGCGACTGATGAGGTAGTGCAGCAGCCGGCGGAGCAGAAGCGACGGGCAGCAGAGATGGATACTGACCTGTCACGGGTCCCCCTGCCGCGGTCACGAACTCCATACCCGCCACAGGAGGGACCCACAGCAGACGCATGCGATGCCCAAGAGCAGCAGCAGATGCAGAGGGAGCATGAGGAGGAGGATCGCCCGATTGGGGAGGAGGAGGCGCCGGCGCATGCGGGGCAGCTGGAGAAACGGACGCACGCGTCGGAGCGACGCGAGGCGAATTGCTCTGGCTCGCCTGCCCGTTCCGCTCCTCGCGCACTGCAGCAGAAACAACACGCTGCAGATCGGCCATCGACACCGGCCGATCATACCCCCATTCACCACCACGCCCGCGCCCTCCCCACCAGCCACCGCGACCACCGCGGGACGCAGCCCAGTTCGCCTGGGAACCACGGCGCCGAGGAGAGTCGCGTCGCCGCCGCATTGTCTCTCGCTCGTCACTTGGCGCCGGGGAGTGAGGTCGATGCTGCCGGCGGCCCGGAGACTGCTGTCGCTGAGCAGGGGGAACAGCAGCGAGCGACGCAGGATCAGGCACCGCCTGGACGTTTGGGAGCGGCAGAGATGGTGCCGCAGCTGGAGGGGCGGGAGCTTCAACAGGTCCCACCACGAGGGACTGGCCGGCAGTGGTGGCGGACACCGCCGTTTGCGACATCACCGGCGCGGCAGAGCCCTCGGCGACAGCCGGCACCACAGGGGCAGCGGCGACTGGCGACGCGCCAAGAGCGACGGGAGGAACCTGACCAGCTGGCTCAGCAGGGGCTGCAGGAAGGGACTCCACGTGAGCGGGAGCAGGAGGAACAACCACCGCATCCACACGCGGCGGAACAACCAGCGGGGCGGGATTTGGGAGAGACGGTGCCTGAGAGACGGGCCGAACAGGTGTCGGTGCAGGCGGCAGCGGCGGTTTCATCGCGGCAGTTTCTGAGGCAGGCACAGGCGGGGATCTTCCGTACACCTCAGACGCAGAGACAGCGTGCGCTGGCGACGGCTCAGACCCGCCTTCAATCACCATCGCGGGGTAGAGGAGGACGAGGTAGAAGGAGACGAGCAGCTGGCAGCGTGGGCGGAGGCCCGGAAAACGCGTTCCAAATAGCAGGGCGAGCGGCTTTAACGAACTTATTGACTACGAATGAGGAGGAAGAGCGAGCAGACCCAACTTATAGAGAAGAGGCACAGGCTCCCAGTGACAGCAGTGAAGATGGCGATGGGGAGGAGAGGGAAGGAGATGGAAGCAGACACAACAGGGCCCAGGGGAGGGAAGCAGAGCAGCCTGGAGGTGTAGGAGGACCGCACGATGGCAATCGGGCGGCTGTAAATCCAACCCAATCCCCATCCCAAGCATCGAACCGCACACGAGGACCACGAGCCGCACATTGCTTGCCCAATCTGTCATCCCTGCCCTCGAACCTGCGCTATTTCTCGCCAGAGGAGTTGGCGAGGCACACTGACAGCGTCGCGACCTGGGATCTAGCACCCCTGTGCGATAGTCGCCAGCCACCGCTGTCACGGCGATTACCGCCGAAACTATGCCTGTTGTTTTCGCTGGCCCTACTGACCCCACTCCTACACTTGTCGCGACACCCCGAATCCATAGCAGCATGGCGTCTCCTGCTATTTCTCCCGCGCCTGACTCTTCGCCAAGCATCACCGAGACATCCTGACTGGTCAAAAATCAAGGCCAGGCTTCGCTCGTTTCAGCGTGGCGAATGGGAGCAGCTATACTCTGACGCCACGCAAGCAGTCAACACACCGCCATCGCCCCGACACCAACCTGACGACACCGGTGTCATCAGCAGGGCGGAGGGACTGGCAAAGCGCGGCAGCCTTCGCCGTGCGGTCCTGGCACTGGAGTCAACGCCGGTGTGCACGCCGAGTCCACGAGTCCTGGACGAGCTACGCGACAAACACCCTCCGGCAGGGTCCGAACTGCTGACCTGGCCAACTGACACCCAGGCGACAGAACTGGCAATTTCCCACGCGGAATTTGTCAAGTTGCTGAGCCGATGCGAGAATGGTGTGGGGGCTGGCCCGTGTGGTACAACCTTCGAACATCTGCGCGATGCGGCCATTACCAATGCATCGGTCAGCACCCAGCTACACGCCTTGGTTAACACTGTGCTGGGCGGCAAATTACCAGAGCCAGTAGCAGAGCTACTCACGGGGTCACGCCTCATCGCCTTAGCCAAACCAGGAGGAGGGGCACGTCCTATAGCTATTGGTGAGTGCCTGACTAGACTCGCAGCAAAGGCCGCTCTGACAGCCATGGGAGAAGCAGCACGCAGTTACTTCCTCCCATTGCAGTATGGCGTGGCGATACCGGGCGGCGCAGAGGCAATAATCCACACGGCGCGAGCTTTCGTTGACGAACGGCCAAACTGCCTTGTATTACAGACTGACATTTCCAATGCTTTCAACAGCATTTCTAGGCAGGCAATAGTGACAGCGCTACAGGACGAAGCCCTCTCACCTCTACTGCCCCTAGTAAAACTCACCTACGGTCAACCCTCGCTGCTGTACCTAGACGCCGGCTTCGATAGTGGTCCGCTTAGGAGCGAGCGTGGCGTCAGGCAAGGAGACCCCCTCGGACCATTCCTTTTCGCAGCCGGAATCCACCCCGCACTACGCATGACGGCAGCCGCATACCCAGGTGTACTCTGCTTAGCATACGCCGATGACGTCACGTTCCTAGGTGACGCGGACGAGGCAACGGCTGCATTTTCTCACTTCACCAGGCAGTTAGCGCTAGTAGGCTTGCAACACAACCCTGCGAAATGCGAAGCATGGAGTCCTACACGCAACGCCAGCGAGTTACGATTGCCCAGCGGGGTACCCTTTAGCGACGACGGCGTTAGATTACTAGGCAGTTACCTCGGCACTACAGACGGCGCCGCTTCATTCCTGGACGAGCAACTTCGCATAATGGCCAAGCCACTACCGATTCTGGAGCACACAGACCCTCAGATAGCGTCGCTCCTACTCACACGCTGCATCTCACGTAGGGTGGCATACCTCACACGGACGACACCGATCAACCTCCTATCAAGCAACGTATGGACACAGTGGGGCAGGGACTTGCTAGCCACACTATTAGCTTCATGTGGCATCCGTTTCCCCACGAGCGACGACGAACAGCATCGAGTTTGGGAGCAGTCGTCCCTACCGCCGTCACTAGGCGGAATAGGTCTGGCCGATCCCACAGTGGAAGGTATCTACGGTTTCCTAGCGAGTTTTACCCAGGCAGCGCTCTTACTCACCTCACTGCCCCTCGAGCCCGACGACATCCTGTCCGCCGCCAGAAACCATATGCTACTGGCACGGGAGAGCACCTCCCCCCTTCATGCATGGCTGATGGAATGCGAAGCTAAGATCCCTAGAGAAGCACTTGAGATACTGGAGAAGGAGAGGATGGAGCCGACAGGGGTGAAACTACAGCACGCCATGGCGGTACAGGTGCAGGGGAGCAGGTATGCCAGACAAGTACTGGAGTCTCGACGCATGGGCCTAAACCCATTGTCCGGGCACACGCAGCGCCTATTCTCTCTGACAGGTTACGGTGCCGGTGACTGGCTCCTCGCCATCCCCATTGCGACGAACAGGAGATTGGGCCCAGAACACTTCTCCAACGCCCTCCGTTTCAGGCTAGGACTGCCCTTTTCCACGCCGGCTAAGTGCGACTGTTCCAAACACACCGCCATCACATACCCCAGGCTACCAAACCACCTCTTCCGCTGCGGGACAGGCAAGCATCGGATAAACACGCACAACGAGCTGCGCGACGCCTGCATCAGCATGGCGGAAGACGCAGGATTTATTGTACACGGGGAATCAGCAGCCTACTGCCCCATTGAGGAGCAGACGGCAGATCTCACGATCCGGGACAGAAGCTCAGGGGCGGTCTATATCTGCGACGTTACAATCACAGACAGATCCCATCAGCACAAGGGACCCTGAGGCGGTAAAAGGGCGCGGATGGGCGGCGAGAGAACAGGCAGACAAGAAAACCAAGCATTACGAGGCAAGGCCGGACTCGGTGGGCTTCTTCCCTCTGGCGGTTGACACCTATGGCTGCCCCTGTGCAGAGGTCCCAACCTTTCTGAAGCTGTTAGCAGACACGGCGGCTCGGCGACACTTCAACGCCGACCCTCACTCCTTCCAGGCCGCAAAGTTTCTGCATCAGTTCCGGCAAAGGTGGTCCGTAGCACTCCAGAGGGCCCAGTCGGTGGGGTACCTCATGAATGCACCTGCTGCTGATGCTGCCAGTACTGTTCGCTCACAGTGGATCACGCGCGATGCTGCTGCCCGTCTTGCTGTCCGTAGTCACCTGCCGTCTGCTGAGCGCGCACACTTTAGCCAGTACAAGACTGCTAGCACTCTGTACACTGCTGTTGTTGCGCGCTACTCCTCCCCTGCCACTGCTGCCCTTAGCCGCCTCATGCTGCCGTACCTGTTCCCTGACCTAGCCGCTTTTGCCACAGTCGCTGACCTCATTACGCACCTCCGCACTAGTGACACCCGCTACCGCTCTGCGCTTCCTACCGAGTTCTGCGCCAAGAACCCCCCCCCTATATACATCACTCTCTACTACCTTGTTACCCGGCTCCCTGACTCCCTTTGCTCGGTCAGGGACCACTTCCTATCTCTTTGCCCCACCACGCTAACCGTTGACCTCCTCGAGGAGCGCCTCCTTGCAGCTGAGAAGAGTATAGTCGCTGTAGGAGCCTCTCGAGGTGACCCTCGTGCCCCATTCTTTGAGGGGTTCTCCCCCGTCCCTCTTTTGCCCTCTGTTGCCTCTGCTGCTGCTGTCGACCTCGTTGGCACCGAGTCAGTCGGCGCTGCGTCTGCTCCTAGTGGCAAGCGCCGCAACAGCAAGGGCAAGTGGGGCAAGGGGGGTGGAGGGGATGGCGGGGGCGGCGGTAGTGGCGGTGGAGGAGGAGGGGGTGGGGGTGGAGGTGGGAGTGGTGGCGGGAGTGGGGGCTTCGGTGGCGGCGGTGGAGGTGGAGGCGGCGGAGGCAGCGGGAGTGGGGGTGGAGGTGGCGGCGGCGGCGGAGGAGGTGGGGGTGGCGGGGGTGGTGGTGGGCAGCGGGGAGGCTCGAGTGGTGGCCAGCGCCAGCAGCAGCAGCGCTCCCGTGAGACCCCGTCGCCTCAGCAGCTCCGTGAGTGGTACGCTGGGCGTGGGAGGTCTGGGGGTGCTTGTCCCTGCACCTACGTTCTTCGCACCGGCGACCGCAGTGGAGAGACGTGCGGAGGCCCGCACACCACACCACGCTGCTTCGGCCGCCTGACTGACGCCTGGCGTACTCAGTTCCCTGGCTCCTCTGAGATCCCTCGCTGGGATATTCTGCTTAAGTCGGGGGTTGCTATCTTTGATCTTGATTATGATGCTATCCTTGCTGCTATGTATGCTGTGTCTATTAGTGCTGAGGGTGACTGTTACCTGTGTGTTCCGCCCAACCCGGGCATTGAGGCTGCTGCTCTAGGTGCTAGTGAGTCTGCTGCTCCAGGTGCTGGTGAGGCTGCTCTCTCAGGTACCGCGTCGACTCAGGTCTTGCACACTTTCACCCTTGACTCGGGTGCTTCCCGTTCCTTCTTTCGCGACTGCACCACACTCTCGCCGCTCAGTCGGCCGGTGGCAGTCTCTCTGGCTGACCCCTCTGGGGGACCAGTTGTGGCCCGTTCCTCCACTGTCCTCCCGTGTCCTGCTGCTCCGTCCGGCTCGCTGTCTGGTCTTCACCTCCCCTCGTTCTCTACGAACTTGGTGGCGGGTGCTGATCTTCAGGATGGGGGTGTTCACCAGTTCACCCCTGCCTACCAGCGTGTGACGCACTGCACGTGTGCTCGGACGGGTCGTCACCTGGCCACGTTCACCCGTAGGCCAGGGTCCAGCCTGTACACCCTTACCACTGAGTCTCCTCCTAGTCAGGTAGCCGCGTCGGGTCAGGTGTTTGCTGCAGTGTCCCGGTCTGGCCCTGAGTCTGCCCCCTGCTCGTGTCGCCTCCTGGCCCACGAGACTCTTCTTTGGCACCACCGCCCTGGTCACCCCTCCCTGCCTCGTCTTCGAGGCATGGCCTCCCGTGTCCTGGTCTCAGGTCTTCCTGAGTCCCTCCCTCCCCTTCCTCCGGGGCCTGCCCCTACCTGCGTTCCCTGCGTCGAGGGCCGGCAGCGCGCCGCTCCTCACTCCTCCGAGTTTCCTCCGACAGAGGCTCCACTGCAGACTCTTCACATGGACGTGTGGGGCCCAGCCCGCGTCCGTGGACAGGGTCACGAGCGTTACACCATGGTCTTCCCCTTGCGCCGCAAGGGTGAGGTCACTGAGGTGTTGATCGACTGGATCCGCGCTGCTCGTCTCCAGCTCAGGAAGAGCTTCGGCTCGGACTTTCCTGTTGTGCGTCTGCACTCAGACAGAGGTGGTGAGTTTTCCTCCGACCTTCTGCGGGCCTTCTGTTGGGCGGAGGGCATCCGCCAGACGTTCACGCTTCCGGCCTCTCCACAGCAAAATGGGATTGCTGAGCGCCGCATTGGCATGGTCATGGATGTCGCTCGTACGTCCATGATCCATGCGGCTGCTCCCCATTTTCTGTGGCCGTTCGCGGTTCAGTACGCGGCGCGTCAGATCAACCTCCAGCCCCGGGTCTCCATGCCGGAGACCACCCCCACTCTGCGGTGGACGGGGAAGGTTGGCGATGCGTCTGTGATCCGTGTCTGGGGATCTCGAGCTTTCGTCCGCGACTTGTCTGCGGACAAGCTGTCCTCCCGTGCCGTTCCCTGCGTCTTCCTTGGCTTCCCCCCTGACGCGCCTGGTTGGCAGTTCTACCACCCCACCTCGCGCCGTGTTCTGTCCTCTCAGGACGTCACGTTTGACGAGTCGGTTCCTTACTACTATCTCTTCCCCTACCGCACTGCCCCCCTCCCCCCCCCCGCCGCTCTTCCTCGCGCCAGGTACTCCTCCGGTAGACCCCCTCCCCCCTCAGGGTCCTGCCCCCTCAGGTGTGTCCCAGGTAGACGCAGTCGAGCCTGTTGAGGTAGCTGTTGACTCTGGTGCTGCTAGGGGTGCTGAGCCTGAGGGTGCCGGGTCTGGGGGTGCTGAGCCTGGGGGTGCTGAGCCTGGGGGTGCTGAGCCTGGGGGTGCTGAGCCTGGGGTTGCTGAGCCTGGGGTTACTGAGTCTGGGGGTGCTGAGACTGGAGGTCCTCCGAGTGTCCCGTTGCGGCGGGAGCCCCTCTCTCCACGGCAGCTTCGTGAGTGGTACGCTCGGTGCTGTAGCCGTGCTGCTGGAGCTGGGGGGCCTACTGCTGGAGGTGCTGCTGGTGCTGGAGGTGCTGCTGGTGCTGGTGCTGCTGGAGGTGCTGCTGGTGCTGGTGCTGCTGGAGGTGCTGCTGGTGCTGGAGCTACAGGAGGTGCTGCTGGTGCTGGAGCTGCTGGTGGTGCTACTGGAGGTGCTGCTGGTGCTGGTGCTACTGGAGGTGCTGCTGGTGCTGGAGCTGCTGGAGCCGCTGGTCCTGGAGGTGCTCGTACTGGTGCTGCTGAGGGAGTTGGAGCTGGAGGTGCTGGAGCTGCTGGAGCTGCTGGTGGTGCTGCGGGAGTTGTAGCTGGAGACCCTGGAGCTGAGGGTGCTGGTGGTGTCTCTGCTGGTTCAGGAGGCGCTGCGCGGCCGCGGCCGTACTACGTTCCGCTTCTTCAGCAGGTTCTTGGCCTCCCGCCGTCTACTGGTCCTACTCCTCCCCTGCTGAGTCCACCGCCTGTCCAGTCGCAGTCATAGTTACAGCCAGCCTCTCCACTGCCTAGTCCTTCTCCTTACTCTGGGCCGACTAGAGGTCTTACGGGGCGTCATGAGCCTGAGTCTCGTCTTGCGTCGCCTGAGTCTCGTCCAGAGTCGCCTGTCAGCGCTGTCCGCACTGGTCGTCGTGTTCCGCGTGAGCGTCCTCCTCCTGTCCCTGGCACTCACTATATGACCCTGCGTCCTTCCACTGCTCCACAGCGTGTCCCTCTGCCGTCTCCTCCTGCGTCCTCTCTTCCTGACGTTGCTGACCCGCCGTCAGACCTTGCTCGTGCTGCCAGTCCTACTGTCACGCGTCTTCTCGCTACTGTTGTCACTGACCCTTCCTTTGAGTCCACTGCTGCGTCAGCTCTAGTTGCTGAGCTTGTTGACTTTGCTGCCGCCTGTCGTCTAGACTACGCCGCTAGCCTTGTTGCTGAGTCTGAGTCTGTCTGTCCTCCGTCCGTCGGGGGTGAGTGTGCTCTTGGCACGGACGTCCTTGAGGACAGACAGGAGGAGTTTGAGTGCTTTGCCGCTGCTTTACCTCATCTCGTGTCCATGCTGATTGCCCCTGAGGGAGACCCGGATGCACCAGACATCCCGATCCCGCGCTCTTACGCAGAGGCGATAGAGGGTCCCTACTCCTCTCAGTGGCAGTCAGCCATGGACGCAGAGATGGCTTCCTGGAAGTCCACAGGCACCTACGTCGACGAGGTTCCCCCGCCTGGGGCGAACATCGTCAGTGGTATGTGGATTTTCAGGGTGAAGCGGCCGCCGGGCTCTCCGCCTGTCTTCAAGGCGCGTTACGTTGCACGAGGCTTCAGTCAGCGTGAGGGAGTTGACTTCTTCCAGACCTTCTCCCCTACCCCGAAGATGACCACTCTTCGGGTTCTGCTGCACGTCGCCGCTCAGCGTGACTACGAGCTCCACTCTCTTGACTTCAGCACTGCTTTCCTACAGGGCAGCCTGCACGAGGAGATCTGGCTACGCCGTCCACCTGGCTTCACTGGGTCGTTTCCTCCTGGTACCCAGTGGGGCCTCCGGCGGCCAGTCTACGGTCTCCGCCAGGCACCCCGTGAGTGGCACGACACACTGAGGACGACTCTTGCTGCTCTTGGGTTTGCTCCTTCTACTGCTGACCCGTCGCTGTTTCTACGCACCGACACCACTCTGTCGCCGTTCTACGTTCTCGTGTACGTAGACGACCTGGTCTTTGCTACTGCTAACACTGAGGCACTCGCCCACGCGAAGTCGGAGCTGCAGAAGAGACACACGTGCACAGACCTGGGTGAACTGACAAGCTATCTTGGCTTGCGGATCACCCGGGACAGAGCACAGTGCACCATTACCTTGACTCGGTCACACATGGTGCAGCAGGTCCTTCAGCGCTTCCGCTTCACGTACTCCTCGCCACAGTCCACTCCTCTGCCTACCGGTCACTCGCTCTCAGCTCCACCTTCGGACGAGTCCGTAGAGCCGAGTGGCCCGCATCCAGAGCTTGTGGGCTGCCTCATGTACCTGATGACCTGCACTCGACCTGACCTAGCCTACCCTCTTAGCATTCTAGCACGCTATGTCGCTCCTGGCCGTCACCGGAAGGAGCACATGGATGCTGCTAAGAGGGTGTTGCGCTACTTGTGCAGTACGTCGGGCATGGGGCTCGTGCTTGGAGGGCGAGGTCCAGTTGTCCTCACTGGTCACGCTGACGCTTCTTGGGCTGACGACTTGACTACGCAGCGGTCGTCACAGGGTTACACCTTCAGCCTTGGCTCCGGCTCTGTTTCTTGGCGGTCTACCCGCTCGTCTTCTGTTCTCAGCTCCAGTTGTGAGGCTGAGATCTACGCTGGGGCCATGGCTGCACAGGAGTTACGCTGGCTCACCTACCTGCTGACTGACCTTGGAGAGCCGCCTCGTTCTCCTCCAGTGCTGTACGTCGACAACAAGGCCATGATTGCCTTGTGTCAGGAGCACAGACTGGAGCACAGAACGAAGCACATCGCTCTGCGCTACTTCCTTGCTCGAGAGTTGCAGCAGCGTGGTCAGCTTCGTCTTGCTTACGTGGCCACTCGGGCCAACACTGCTGATGTGTTCACCAAGGCGCTTCAGCCTTGTGATCATCAGCGTTTCTGTACTATTCTAGGCCTTGTGCCTACTCTCCCTCACTTGCTTACCTCTTGACGCTGCTTGTACTGTGATCTCTATACATATACCTGCATGCTTACACTTGCTAGGTTGTGATCACTGTACCTCTTGTTATATTATCAAACTGCATGTGAACTGGTCTTGTGACCGCTTGCTTGTGCTCGGAATTTGTGTGGTATCCTTGAGATCCACCCTGAGCTTGCTTTGCTTTTCTTGACTGGTCTTGTGACCTCTTGTTCTCCCCCACTTTGCCTATGGGGGTGTGTCAAACTTATGTTATAGCCTGTTTAGGCTGTAGTGCGTTAGACAATAGGGGGTACTACATTTCTAGGTTTCCCTATTTGTACCCAACTCATTTCTAGTCATTTCATTCCTCGTATTATTCTCACAGTGATGCGCCACTGCGATTAGACCTCTCGACCCAGCGGCGGTAGGTGTCGCGCATCCGGTGCAGCTTGGACTTGATCGATGGCAGGTCGTGGCGCCAGTCGGCAGGCGGTTTCCCCACCAGTTCGGATTTGTTCGCTAGACTTCGCCCAACGGCGTTTGGGGCATTGGTAGCTGGAGCAACTGATTCCTGCGTCTCTAGTTCGGGCGGGACCGTGGTGAGAAGGGTCATCGCTAGGCAGGGAGTTGTCTGCTACGCTAGACAGGTCCATTGTGCTACGATTGCGGGACGGGAGTGAGTGGACTTGGGGACAATGCATTTGTATTCAAGTGTTGCTAGTGAAATGGTGTTGGAATGGTTCGGTTCGTTTGGTTACCGGGGCGCGTAGCGCTGCGCTAATTTGAACATTTAGTCAAAACGGGGGGATTTTGCGATGTTGCTAGAAACTGTGCGATGTAGCATGCTGTCAGTCGCAATTCCGACCGTTTGTACTGTCAGTACGGGAAAGCCTGTCCCAAATGTTCCAGGGGTTCCGCACGATGACGACGTTGCGGGAACCATGGCGAGACCTATTGTGAAAACCAGCGAAACATGTCACCACACCAAGTTCCGAACGGTGCCGTGGTACGCACCATGCAAAATCGAAATGTTCCACGCGCTTAGTGTGGGAGCTGCAGACCACTAGTCTAGTCCCAGCCTTTGTCGCTGGCTCGGGTGGGACCTCACCGACTGCACACCTTTCCTTCACCCTAGACTTTGTAGCGTCCGGCTGTTTCTTTCGCGACTGCACCGACCTCACACCACTGCACACTCCAGTCACTGTCGCCTTGGCTGACCACTCCGTGTGATCTGTAGTTGCCCACAGTACCACCATTCTCCCGTGTCCAGCGGCTCCCTCTGGGTTTCTAACAGGTTACTACACCCCCTCGTTCTCTAGGAACCTGGTGGGTGTCAGTCACCTCCACGACCTCGGAGTTGTCACCACTTTCCCTTTGGACGAGCATGTTGCCTCTTGCACAGTCGGTACCACTAGAGTGCCTCTGGCCACTTTTCAAAGGGAGCCGGGCTCTGGTCTGTAATCACTACATACTGGGTCCCACCACACAGGGTCAGGTCAGGTCAGGTCAGGTCAGGTTGCTGCTGTGTCGTGCGACTGTCGGTCACTCACCCACCCGTCGGTCCTTTGGCACCACCGTCTAGGTCACCCGTCGTTCCCACGTCTCAGTAGGATGGTACGTCACCGTCTGGTCTCCCAGATTCGCTTGCCCCGCTTCCTCGCTCGCCTGCGCCGCCGTGCACTCCTTGCGTTGAGGGTCGGCAGCGCGGTGCCCCTCACTCCTCGTCGTTCCCCCCCACCACGGCTCCCTTCAACACCCTGCACTTGGACGTCTGGGGCCCCTCCTCTGTCCGTGGCCCACGCTAGGAGCGCTACTTCCTGATAGTGGTGGACGACTACTCCCGCTACACCACGATTTTACCTTTGCGACGGAAGGCCGACGTGCCTACCTCCCTGGAGCCGTGGCTACAAGAGAGGGGTGACGCCCAGGCCCTTTGTGGGCTCCGCCTGCACTCGGACCGTGGTGGTGAGTTTTCTTCCACTCGCCTGGAGACGTTCTGTCAGGGTCGGTGGATCATCCAGTCTTACACGCTACCAGACACGCCGCAGCATAACGGGGTAGCCGAGCAACGTATCGGCCTGGTCATGGAGGTTGCCCGGACCTCCATGTGCCATGCCGGTGCCCCCCAGTTCATGTGGCCTCAGGCAGTCCGCTACGCCGCGCACCAGCTTAACCTGTGGCCTAGTGACGCACGGCCACGGGTGACGCCGGTCTCCCTTTGGACAGGTTCTCCGGGCATAGCAGCTGCCTTCCGTGCCAGGGGTTCTCTTGTTCACGTTTGCGCCCCTGGCGCGAACAAGTTGTCTCCGCGCACTCGTGCCTGTGTCTTTCGTGGCTTCCCACTCGACACCTCCGGCTGGCAGTTCTACGACCCGGTTACCTGCCAGTTCTTCAGTTCCCAGGACGTCACTTTTGATGAGTCACTCAGTTACTACAGGAGTCTCCCTCACCGAGGTTCTGAGACCTTCTCCCCCCCGCTATTCCTCACCACTGAGCCCCCCCCCCAGTCGCCCCGGTAGCCCCCCCCTCTTCGCGTCCTGCCCCATCGTGTCGCACATCACTACGCGGTCGTCTCCCCTGCAGCGTCCAGTTCATGTCGTGTTTGGGGGTGCGGGAGGTGCAGCTGCGGAGGGTGTGGGTACTGGGGCTGCTGGAGCTGGTTGTGCCGGCTCTGGGGGTGCAGGGGGTGTGAGAGTGGAGACCATTCCTGAGGAGGACACGCCTGTCTCGATTAGGCAGCCTCGCCCCGCCTCACTCCCTGGCTTCCCGTCTGTTCCGCAGTTCCCTCCTCGTTCGCCTCCGCGGTAGGTCGCTGCGGAGCCTGGGGGTTTTCCTGCCGGAGGTACTGGAGTCCCTGGGGGTGTTGTCGGTGAAGGTTTTGGTTCTGGGGGTGCTGGAGCCGGAGACACAAGCACTGCGACGCCTACACCGCGCACTGTACGTTTCCCGACCCGTGTGCAGTAGCAGCAGAAGCAGCAGTCTCAGTCGAAGCGTCAGGAGAGAGTAGAGGAGGAGTCCCAGCCGCAGCAGTAGGTGCAGTTGCAGCCACACCAGGAGAGAGCAGAGGAGGAGTCTTGGCCGCAGAAGCAGGTGCAGTTGCGACCGCAGCAGGAGAGAATAGAGGAGGAGTCTCGGCCGCAGCAGCAGGTGCAGTTGCTACCGCAGCAAGAGAGGGTAGAGGAGGGGTTAGGACCGCAGCAGCAGGTGCAGTTGCAGCCGCAGCAGGAGAGGGTAGAGGAGGAGTCACGGCCGCAGCAGCAGGTGCAGTTGCAGCCCCTGCAGGAGACAACTGGAGCAGGAGGAGCAGCAGCAGGGGCAGGTGCCGCCGCAGCAGACGACGGAGGAGGTGGAGCAGCAGCGACTGAGAGACCTGCCCAACCCGGCACCTGCACGCCTGGTCCGTGGTCCTCTACCGTCCCCTCCTGTTCCCCCTGTCGAGTCCCTTGCCTCGTCCCCGTGGACTCGTCGTTCTCCCCTCAGTCGTGCTGTGTCTCCAGAGCCTCGTCGGTCTCGTTACCGTGTTGACGGCCCGTTTCACATTGTCCTCCGCTCTCGTGTTACACCTCCTCCTGTCCTTCCACAGCCTCCTGAGTTGTCCCTTACTGTGTTTCCCGACCCACTGTCCCACTACCTCCATGCCTCACGTCCTGTCGTCTCCCGTGTTTTGTCGTCATTGGTCACTCACCTGACTCGCCCCCCGTTGTCTGTCTCGGCTCTTGTTACCGCTGTGGCTAGCTTTGCCTCTTCCCACCGCCTTGACTACACCTCTCACCTGGTGAGTGGCACTGCTCGTTCGCCGTCCACTGGGGGTGTTCCTGTTTTTCCCCATGAGGTCCTAGAGGACAGGCAGTTCGAGCTTGGTTTCTTGGCAGCCGCAGTTCCTCATCTCTGCGCCATGCTGCTTGGCCCTCAGGGGGTTCCAGACCCCCTTGACATCCCAATCCCTCGCACTCACGCCGAGGCGGTCTCGGGACCCTGGGCTTCGTACTGGATAGCAGTTGAGGAGGTAGAGATGGCATCTTACAGGTCCACAAGCACCTACGTCGACGGCGTCCTACCACCTGGGACGGACGTTGTCAGTGGCATGTGGCTCTACAAGATGAAGCGGCCGCCTGGATCACCACCGGTGTTCAAGGCGCGCTATGTGGCGAGAGGCTCGAGTCAGCGCGAAGGGGTAGACTTCTTCCAGGCCTTCGCTCCCACCTCGAAGATGACCACTCTTCGGGTGTTGCTGCAGATCGCAGCTCAGCGCGACTACGAGTTACACTCCTTGGACTTCTCCACAGCGTTCCTTCAGGGGAGCCTACACGGGGCCGCAAGGCCAGTCCACAAGCAGATATATAGCAAATATAGGGAGATGCAAGAGTACAAGACAAATCATCTCTACGCAAGCAAGTGAGGGCCGACACAAGGCCTCGCTGGGTGCAGAAACGCTGGTGGTCACAAGGTGGCAACGCCTTGGTGAAGATATCTGCAGTGCTGGCCTCAGATACCACACGTCGTACGAGTGCCTGGCCACGCTGCTGCAACTCTCGCAGAAGGAAGTAACGAAGCTGGATGTACTTCGCCTTCCCAACCAGTCTGGGCTCCTCGCACAACAGGATAGCAGACCTGTTGTCGGCGAACAAGACTGGGGGAGAGCGAGGCCGCTCACGAAGGTCAGTGAGGAGTAACGACAGCCAGCGAAGCTCCTGGGCGGCTATGGCCGCAGCGTACGCCTCTGCCTCACAGCTGGAACTGGAGACGGACGACGCCCGAGTCGACCTCCACGATACAGCTCCAGTCCCAAGGCTGAAGCAGTAACCCTGTTTAGACCACAGCGACTCAGCGTCGTCGGCCCACGACGAGTCCGAGAAACCTGTAAGTGTAACTGGCTGCTTTCCTCCAAGGACAAGTCCCATGCCTGAGGTACTCGCCACATACTTCGCCACATACTTCGCCACCCTCTTAGCAGCGTACCAGTGGGAAGGTCGGTGTCTCCCAGGCGCAAAAAAGCGCGCAAGGACACTAAGAGGGTAAGCTAGGTCTGGGCGAGTACAGGTCATCAGGTACATGAGACAACCCACCAGCTCAGGATATGGACCACTGGACTCAAATGGCTCGTCCAAAGGTGGAGCCGTGAGCCCATGGTCCACAGCAAGAGGGGTGAGCTGTACCTTGGAGAATGGGAAGCGGAACCGCCTGAGGATCTGCTTGACCATATGCGACTGCGTCAGCGTAATGGTGCGAGCTGCCCTGTCCCTAGTGATCTGCAGGCCAATGTAGTGCTGCAGCTCACCAAGGTCAGTGCAAGTGTGTCTCCTCTGCAGTTCCTCCTTCACGGAGGCCAGTGCGCGTCGGTCGGGAGTAGTGAAAACCAAGTCGCCAACGTAGACCAGAACAAAGAACGGGGTCGGGCCGCAGCGGACGAACAACGACGGGTCAGCAGACGACAGAAAGAAGTCAAGCGCTGCAAGAGTCATGCGAAGTGTGTCGCGCCACTCACGGGGAGCCTGGCGCAGGCCATAGACCAGTCGACGCAGCTGCCACTGAGTCCTAGGAGGGAAAGAGCCAGTGAAGCCAGGCGGACGACGCAGCCATATCTACTCGTGTAGGCTCCCTTGGAGGAACGCTGTAGAGAAGTCCAAGGAGTGTAACTCGTAGTCGCGCTGGGCTGTGTTAAAGTGGGAGGAGCCATGGATGGCGAGAGAGTTAAGTGAGCTTGAAGAATTGTACTAGGAAAGAGTGTCGAGATACAAATGTAGGAAACCCTCATTGAACTTAGGGTGTGTTCACTTTGTGCTAGAAATTAAGAAATGAACCTAAACTGAACCGAAAGTGTAACTCGCTCTAAACATGGCGAAATAACAATAGAACACAATGATAAATGCCAGAGCGAGCTCTAGCCTACTCCAACAGGCTGCATTATGCAGCAACAACCGAAGAGTGGTCATCTTCGGGGTGGGAACGAAGGTCTGGAAGAAGTCTACCCCATCTCTGCCTCCTGAGCTGCTATGCAGTACGAAGCCCAGGGTCCCGAGACCTCCTCGGCGTGATTGCGAGGGATCGGGATGTCAAGGGCGTCTGGATCCCCCTCAAGGCCAAGCAGCATGGCGCAAAGATGAGGAACAGCGGCCACAAGGAAACCAAGATCGAACTGCCTGCCCTCAATGACCTCCAGGGGAAAATCAGGAACACCCCCAGTGGACGGAGAACGAGCAGTGCCGCTCACCAGGTGAGAGGCGTAGTCAAGGTGGTGGGAAGAGGCAAAACCAGCGACAGTGGTAACAAGTGCCGAGACAGACAGCTGGGGGACAGTCGGGTGAGTGACCAACGAGGACAATATACGGGAGACGACAGGACGGGAGGCACGGAGGTAGTCAGACAGTGGGTCGGGAAACACAGTAAGGGACGACTCAGGAGGCTGTGGAAGGACTGGATGAGGTGGAACACGAGAGCAGAGTATAAGGTGAAACGGGCCGTCAGCACGGTAACGAGAAAAACGAGGCTCTGGAGACACAGCACGACTGAGGGGAGAACGACGAGTCCACGTGGACGAGGCAAGGGGGAATAGGAGGGGATGGTAGGGGACCACGGACCAAGCGTGCAGGTGCCGGGTCGGGCAGGTCTCTCTGTTGCTGCTGCTCCGCCTCCAACGGCGTCTGCTGCGGCGGCACCTGCCCCTGCTGCTGCTCCTGCTGCTCTAGGTGTGGCTCCTCCTCTACTCTCTCCTGCAGCGGCTGCAACTGCACCTGCTGCTGCGGCCGTGACTCCTCCTCTACCCTCTCCTGCTGCGGCTGCAACTGCACCTGCTGCTGCGGCCATGACTCCTCCTCTACCCTCTCCTGCTGCGGCCGGAACTACACCTGCTGCTGCAGCCGGGACTCCTCCTCTACTCTCTCCTGGCGTGGCTGCAACTGCACCTGCTGCAGTGGCCGTGACTCCTCCTCTACTCTCTCCTGGTGCAGCTGTGACTCCTCCTCTACTCTCTCCTGACGCTCCAACTGAGACTGCTCCTGCTGTTGCTGCTGCTAGTGCTGCTGCTGCTGCTGTTGCTACTGCTGCTGCTGCTGCTGCTGCTGCTGCTGCTGCTGCTGCTGCCGCCGTGCCCTCTCAAACCGCCCCGCTCCTCCCTCTCCAAGCAAAGAAGACGCTGGTCACGTGTCAGGAAACGTACAGTGCGTGGTGTAGGCGCCGAGGTGCCAGCGCCTCCAGCTACAGCACCGCCAGAACCAGAACCTCCACCGACAACACCCCGAGGGCCTCCAGTACCTCCGGCAGGAACACCCCAAGACTCCGCAGCAACCGGGCGCGGAGGCGAAGGAGGAGGGAAATGTGGAACTGACGATAAGCCAGGGGGTGAGGCGGGGTGAGGCCGCCGACTCGAGGCAGCCGTGTCCTCCACACGAGGGGCCTCCACACCCACATCCCCTGCTCCCCCAGAGCCGGCACCACCAGCTCCAGTAGCCCCAGTACCCTCACCCTCCGCAGCTGCACCTCCCACACCCCCAGACACGACAGGGACTGGACCCTGCGAGGGAGACGACTGCGAAGTGACGTACTACACACCTGACGGGGCGGGACACGAAGGGGGGGGGGGGGGGCTACCGGGGCAACTGGGGGAGGGTCAGGGGTGAGGAACAGCGGGGGGGGGAAGGTCTCAGAACCTCGGTGGGGGCGACTCCTATAGTAACAGACCGACTCGTCGAAAGTGGCGTCCTGAGAAGCGGAGAACTGGTGGGTGACCGGGTCGTGAACGCCCAGCCGGAGGCTTCCAGAGGGAAGCCAAGAAAGACGCAGGCACGAGTGCGCGCAGACAACTTGTTCGCGCCAGGCGCACGAACGTGAGCCAGAGAACCCCAGACGCGGTAGTCAGCTGCTACACCCCGAGACCCTGTCCAACGGAAAACCAACGTCACCCGTGGCCAAGCGTCACTGGGCTACAGGTTCAGCTGGTGCGCGGCGTAGCGGACTGTGTGTGGCCACAGAAACTGGGGTGCATTGGCATGGCACATGGAGGTACGGGCAACCTCCATGACCAGGCCGATGCGTTGCTCAGCTACCCCGTTCTGCTGTGGAGAGTCTGGTAGCGTCTAAGACTGGATGATCCCCTGTCGCCTCCAGACGAGTGGATGCAAACTGACCAACACGGTCCGAGTGTAGACGAAGTCCACGAAGGCCCTGGGCGCCCCCCTCACTAGTAGCCACGGCTCGAGGACGGTAGGCACGTTGGCCTTCCGTCGCAAAGGAAACACCGTGGTGTAGCGGGAGTAGTCGTCCACCACAATCAGGAAGAAGCGCTCCTGACATGGGCCAAGGACCGAGGAGGGGCCCTAGACGTCCAAGTGTAGGGCCTGTAGGGGAGCCGTGGTGGGGGGGAACGAGGAGGAGTGAGGGGCAGCGCGCTGCCGACCCTCGACGCAAGGAGTGCACTACGGCGCAGGCGAGCGGGGAAGTGGGGCGAGCTACTGTGGTGAGACCAGAGAGTGGCGTACCATCCTACCAAGACGCGGGAAGGACGGGTGCCCTAGACGGTGGTGCCAGAGGACCGACGGGTGTGTGAGTGACCGACATTCGCACGACACAGTAGCTACCTGACCTGACCTGACCCAGTGTGGTGGGACCCAGTGTGTTACGAAAACTTACCAGAGCCTGGCTCCCTGTGAAAAGTAGCCAGTGGCGCCCCAGTCGCAGTCTGTGCAGGAGGCAACAGGCTCGTCCAGAGGGAAAGTGGTGACTACTCCGAGGTCGTGGAGGTGACTGACACCCACCAAGTTTCTGGAGAACGAGGGGTTGTAGTAACCTGTAAGGACTCCGGAGGGGGCCGCTTGACACGGGAGAGTAGTGAGCTACGACAGGTCCCACTGTGGGGTCAGCCAAGGCGACAGTGACTGGAGTGAGCAGTTGTGAGGATCTAGGATCGAGCTCAGAAAAGTGGGTTTGAATTGAATGATTCACCTGGGTACAAGACGAGGCTATATATAGGCTCGACACAAGGCAGGTAACCCAGGTGTTACGCGAATGTTCTGAGGGTCGCGAAGCGTCCCGAACAGAACCTTCCCGAACTCAGTAGAAAGCAATTCGGTGGAAACCGAATAGGCTTGAGTTCGGTACACGTAACCTGGTTCGGTGCTATAACTATAATAACATATGGGAATGCACCTAACCTAGGAAATCAAGCATATCTATGCATGATAAAATAAACCCAAGCTAGATATAGCATAATAAGCAAGCATAAGCCGTCGTACTCTCACACGTCCCCCCCTCAAAGCTGGGTGGCGTGAGATACACCCTGCTTGACAAGATAGTCCTGGAGAGCACGGCGTGCGTTGCCCATATCAGCTTCCGCAACCCAACTGTCCTCAGTGGGGTCGTATCCCTTCCAGCGTATCAGGAACTCGAGGGTCTTGCCGCCGCGGCGCCGATGAGTGAGAACGCGCTCCACTTCATACTCAGGTTCATCCTGTATGAGAACAGGTGGTGGTGGCGGTAGCTGCTGTCCCTGGAACTGTTGGTTGGGGTCCTTGTAGGGTTTCAGTAGCTGGACATGGAAAGCGTTGTGAAGCTTCCACGTATCTGGTAAGCGCGAGCGGAATGTTACTGGTGTCACCTCTGCCTCAACGAGAAAAGGGCCGCAGAAGCGAGGCCGGAGTTTGGATGGGAGGTGAGACAGGTTCAAGTTGCGCTTGTCAAGAAGCACCTGATCTCCGACTGCTACTGAGTGATCTCGTCGCTGGCGATCGGCATACTGCTTCTGGGAGGTCTGCATCGTGATGAGACGTCGCTGGGTCTTCTCCCATAACTGCTGCATGGTGGTGACGAAGTCATGTGCGGCTTGGACGTGTGCCGGTGTGGTCGGCTGCTGTGGTGTAAGTGGTTCCCGTCCGTAGCACAGGAAGAAAGGAGATTTCCCTGTGGCCGCATGTGACGCGTTGTTGTAAGCGAACTCTAGGGTCGGTAACTGTGTGTCCTAGTGGCTGACATCGTCTTTGCAAGCTGTGCGCAGTAACTGTTCAACCACTTGATTGAGTCGCTCTATCTGTCCGTCAGTCTGTGGGTGGTATGCTGAGGACATCGCAAGTTTGGTCCCCAACAATCCCATGAGTTCCTTCCAGAACTTACTCGTGAATTTGGGGTCTCTGTCTGAGATGAGTGTAGCGGGGATGCCGTGGATGGTGATGATGCGGTCGAAGAAGAGGCGAGCAGTTGCTTCAGCTGTAGCCGTGGTATTGGTTGGGATGAAGTGACCCATTTTAGAGAACTTGTCGATCACCACGAGTATAGCGTCATGCCCTCGTGAGGTCGAAGGAAGTCCCGTGATGAAGTCGAGGCTAACGACCTGCCATGGCTGCTCCGGTACGGGTAGAGGCTGAAGTAACCCTGCTTTTTTCTGCTTGCTACTCTTCATCCGCTGGCACGTGTCGCATGAGGTGACGAACTGCTGCACGTCTGCTGCCATCCCGGGCCAGTAGTAATACTTCGCTATCCCTGCTAACGTTTTGTTGCTCCCGAAATGTCCCGCGTATGGTACGTCGTGAAACTCCTCCAATAGGATCTGTCGTAGCGGGGCGTAATTCGGTACCCAAATCTTTCCTGAACCCTTCCTTACAGCTAAGTCTTTCTCCCACTGTAACAGCTTCTTGGTCTGTGCTGTAGCGATCTCTGCGTCCACGGAGTACCCATGTTGGAATAGACCCTTGAGCAGAGGGTTCATCCCGTCGAGCTGGATGCCTGCTACATGGCCGGGGCGGCTCAACGCGTCTGCCTTGTTGGGTAGCCCGGGCTTGTAGACGATGTCGTAGTGGAAGTGAGTTTCCAGGAAGTCCATCCACTGCACCTGTCGTCGTGAGAGCGTCGGTTGCGACTTCAGGTATTTGAGACTGCAGTGGTCAGTATAGACTGTAGTCTTGGCTCCCTCTAGGTAACACCTCCACGCCTTGAAGGCTATGACTATCGCTAAGGCTTCCTTGTCATGTATGGGGTAGTTCAGTTCTGCTCCGTGTAGCTTCTTACTGAGGTAGGCGATGGGCTGCAAACCGCGTCCGTGATCCTGCATCAGTACTGCTCCGACTGCTTGGTCACTAGCGTCTACTTCCACCACGTAGTCTTTGTCTGGATCCGGTAAGATGAGTACTGGTGCTGTAGTCAGTGCTGTCTGTAATTGCTCCATGGCTTGCTGATGAGGAGTATCCCATTTGTAGGGTGTATCCTTTTTCAGTAGGTCGGTCAGTGGCGCTGCTATCTTAGCGTACTGCGGCACGAACCTGTTGTAGTAGTTGGCGAAGCCTAGGAACTGCTGCAACTCCTTCACGTTCTCCGGTACTTTCCACTTCTTGACGGCTTCGATCTTCCGCGGGTCCACGTGTACGCCCTCGGCACTCACCATGTGCCCGAGGAACTGCACCTTCTTCAGGGCGAAGTCGCTCTTCGACAGCTTCACGTAGAATTTGTTTTTCCGCAGGATCTCGAACACCTTCCGCAGATGCTCCACGTGCTCCTTCATGTTCTTGGAGTAGATAAGAATGTCGTCCAGGTACACCACTACGCACTCGTCCATAGCAGGGGTCGTAAGATGTGATTCATCTCCGCCTGAAATGTTGCTGGTGCGTTGCAGAGTCCGAACGGCATCACCAAGTATTCGTAGGAGCCATATCTGGTACGGAACGCCGTCTTGTGGACCGAGTTGTCTGCCATCTTGATCTGCCAGTAACCCGACCGTAGGTCCAGCTTCGAAAAGACTGTTGCACCACGCAGTTGGTCTAGAAGATCGTCTATGCGCGGTATGGGGTATTTGTTTTTAACTGTCTGTTTGTTCAGTGCGCGGTAGTCGATGCACATCCGTAAACTGCCGTCTGGTTTTGGAGTGAAGAGAACTGGTGCACCGTAGGGAGAGGTGGATGGGCGGATCAGTTGTCTGTCCAGTAGATACTCTATCTGTTTCTTCATGTCTGTCAGTTCGGTCGGACTCAGTCGGTATGGTGCACGTGAGACGGGTTTCGCACCTGGTTCCTCCACGGTCTCGTGCTCGTGGGTTCGTGCTGGGGGTACTCCTGCAGGTAGGTCGTCGGGCATTATATCCTTGTACTGCTCCAAGACTTCCTTCACTACTGCAGGTAGCTCTGCGTTCAGCTTCTCCTCCTCTGCTGTTGCGATAACCAGTGCTAAGTAACCCGTGTTGCTCTCGTTCACCGTCCGTTCGAACCGTGCCAGTGTCGTTTCAGGAACATTCCCTGTATCCGTCCAGCTTCGCAGCTCCACTGATTTCCCGTTGTTGTAGATGCACGCCTTCCGGTTGACCCAGTCGATCTCGGGGTTGAACCGCTTCAGGAAATCTCGCCCCAAGATGAAATCTAAACCCTTGATGTTTGTGATCGGCAACGTCGGCTTCCACCTCAGCGCCCCTATGTGCAGTTGCAGTGATGCTTCGCCGTGGATGAGAAGTTTCGTACCGTCCACCATCGTTGCCGTGAACTTGGTCTCCTCTAAAGGTTCTCCAATTTTCTCCAACGTCCCGCGGTCGCACACCGCGTGGGACGCACCACTGTCCACCAGTGCCTGGAGGCGTCGCCCGTTGCAGATCACCTCGAGTAGTAGTGGTTGTTGCCGCTCCGAGTAACCGTAGATGGTCTCGCTTATAGGATCATAGGGTACGTCAAATATATCTCCCCTAGGTCTTGCGCTCGAAGCTGCTGACTCGATATCAATTTCCAACTGAGTAGGGTTAGAAGGATTTATCCGAGGCCGATTCAGCTTAGTCTGGGCCTGGAACCTTCCCCTAAGCCTTTGCAGCTGTGTAGGCTTCACCTGTGGGCAATGGGGAGCCTTAACACCGTGCTGCGGGGAGAGAATATTAACTCCTTGGAACGCACGACCCTTTTCAACGCTCCGGAGTGGTTTGCCCAACTTCTCAGGTACCTGAATAATGTCTAAAGGCTTTTTCTTGGCCTTGAAGTCTCCCCTGAATTTTTCAAAGGCTTGAAAACCTCGAGAGGAAATATTCTTACTCTCGGGGGTGTTCGGCTGGAGTTTCCCGGTCGGTGCAGAGTCTTGTTTCGCGGGGCCTCCATTTGTCTCGGCGATTTCTCCTGTTGCTGGCCGGTCGTGACGTTTTAAATTCGCGCCATCATGTCCTCCTTTTTTCGCCCGCTCCGAAGTCGCCACGTCTTTTGACTTCGCGGGTGCCGCACTGTTGTTGCCATTCAGCTCCGCTCGTGCCTTCTTCATTTTCCAACACGCCAAGAGTCGATGTCCTGCTGCGCCGCAAATTTCACATTTCTCGTATTTTGCCGGCTGCTGCTTCGCGTCGATCTTGTCGATATCCATCAGGTCGGCGGTCGTGGGTGGTGCCGATCGCTTCGTGTCGAATGATCTGTTCGGCACGTGGCGTTGTGTCTCGGGTTGATCTCGCATCAGCGCATCGAATCTCTCTGCTGCACACACCATGTCGCGGTAGTTGTTGTAGTTCGCGGCAATCACCTGTCGGTGGACTTCCATCTTTAGCCCCTCAGTATACGCTTGGATTTTTTCCCCTTCGGTCAGGTCGGTTATTCGGTTGAAGAGGCTCTCCATCTGCTGCGTGTACTGTGTTACACTGCCGAACTGTTTATGCCGATGAATCTGCTGCCGCGCCATGTAGCTGGAGTTGATTGGTTCGAAACGTTTAATTAAAGCTTCCCGAAACTGCGTCCATGACCCCTCGCCTCGGACTTCGTTGCTATTGTAAATCCACTCGAGCGCCGGGCCTCGTAACAGTGTCGCTGCGAGCCGAATCCGCATTGCATCGTGTGTCGGGGTCGTACAGCCAACGGCCTCTAAGTAAATTTCGAGGGTCGCAATGAATCGACGGACGTCGGTGTCTCTCGCATTCGGATTGAACTTTTCCGGTAGCCTCGGACGTGCCGCCTCAAGATTCACTGTAGCCGCTGCCGCTGCTGCAGGGTGAAGTGTTGGTGTCACCGCTGATGCTGATGCCGTCGCTGCTGCATTCGCCGCTGCGTTTGCTGCTGCCGTGGCGGCTGCCGACTGGTTCGCGAGAAGCTCCTCTATTCGCTGGAGTGCCGCTCGCGTCTGGTACAGGCCGGTGTGTAACTCCGTAATTTTTCGTACGGAATTATCACCATTTTCCTCCATTTGGCGATTTACAGGAAGATTTGCGACGAAAATAATTGAATTTAAGGCGCTGGTCATCTTACTGTGAGTCAAATCGACTGTAGAAATGACGAGCGCTGATTCTGTAGGTCGCGTAATTCTCCCTTAGTTGAAATTCGCGTCCGATCTCGGCCGTTGAGAAGAAATTCGATCCGACGCTCCCAATTCCAAATTTGTTGGGCGAAATTCTCAGGGCCGTTGAGATTCGAATCGATCTGACGGTCGAAATTCCAACTTTTTCGCCACTGGACCTGAGGAGTGTTCGAAAACCGGTTCGAGGGGGACATTAAAAAATATCGCGGAACTGGTTTAAGTACCCGAAATCGGCGCTTTCCGTCGTCGCCCCCGCGGTTTGAAAAGCTAGGTTTTAGCGGTCGAAAAACTTCGCGTGCAAACAGGCTCTGATTACCAAGTGAAGGATCTAGGATCGAGCTCAGAAAAGTGGGTTTGAATTGAATGATTCACCTGGGTACAAGACGAGGCTATATATAGGCTCGACACAAGGCAGGTAACCCAGGTGTTACGCGAATGTTCTGAGGGTCGCGAAGCGTTCCGAACAGAACCATCCCGAACTCAGTAGAAAGCAATTCGGTGGAAACCGAATAGGCTTGAGTTCGGTACACGTAACCTGGTTCGGTGCTATAACTATAATAACATATAGGAATGCACCTAACCTAGGAAATCAAGCATATCTATGCATGATAAAATAAACCCAAGCTAGATATAGCATAATAAGCTAGCATAAGCCGTCGTACTCTCACAGCAGTGGTGTATGGTCAGTGCAGTCGCGGAAGAAACAGCTGGACGCCCCAGAGTCGAGGGTGAACGAAAGAGGCGCATTCGCTGAGTTCGAACTCGTGCCAGCAACAAGGGCATGCACTGGGCCAGTTGTGGCTGCATCTCCCACACAAAGACCCTCTGAAGCACCTGGGCTAGAAACTACACAAGCACCAAGACTAGAAACACAAGGCCCTACACTAGAAACCGGCAAATGTCCTAAGCTATGTGCACACAAGGCAACACATCCGACAGTACTAGAGTTATCAAAATACATCGTCTCAAAAACTTCAGACATGGACATGAGATAAATATTGTAACCATGACGAAACAGAGAAGGCCAGTGCGGGAGAGTCCAGTCAAGTCCAAAACGCTCAGGGTAGAGGTCGTCGAGGCGATGGTAGCAGCGGGACGCGGAGTGGTCAGAACGCTTGCAGGTAGTGCCAGCACCAGGGCCAGTTAGGATCTGGTACTCGCAGGGACCGACGTCACGACCACCGCGGGAGTGCTGCAGCTGCTGCCGCTGGCCCTGTTGCTGCAGAACTCTAGTGGACGCCATGGCTGGAACTAGAGGTGGTCAGGAGCGGTCGAGTGCGGCTAGGAGCAGTCAATCGCGGTCGGGTACGGTCCGCTGCGGTCTAGGAGTGGTCAGGTGCGGTAGGGTACGGCCGGGTGTGGTCGGATGCGGTCTAGTGCGGTGGGGAGTAGTCTAGTGTAGTGGGGAGTGGTCTAGTGAGGTGGGAAGCGATCGGGCAGAACGTAGCGAAGGCACGAGCGGTTGGATGTGGTTTAGGGCAGTCAGGTGCGGTCTAGTGCAGTGGGGAGCTGTCTAGTGCGGTGGGGAGCAGTCTAGTACGGTGCGGTGCTGGCACTAGCTGCTGTTGCTGGCGCTAGCTGCTGCTGCTGCTGGCGCTAGCTGCTATTGCTGGCACTACCTACTGCTCGCGCTGGCGTGGGGCGCCGCGCTGCAGCCGCTGCTGATCGTGCTAGCGCGCGATGGGCGACGGGCGCGGCGGGCTAGGGCAAGGGACGGGCTAGGGCTAGGGTTACGGGCGCGTCGGTCTAGGGTGAGGGACGGGTGACGGGCGACGGGTGACGCGCGACCTAGGTCGCGACGAGAGTGCCCGCGAGGGGGGCCGCGCTACGGGACGAACGACAACTCCACGAAGGGGGTGGGGGGGGAGGGGGGGGGGGGGGGGGGGGGGGGCGCTACGGAACGAACAAGGGGCCCGCGGGGGGGCGTACGGTGGGACGCACGTACGGGCCCGCGGGGCCGCGCTACGGGACGAACGAGAGCGCCCGCGGGGGGCGCGCTAAGGGACGAACGGGAGGCCCGCGAGGGGGGGGGGGGGAGGGGGGGGGGGGGGGGGGGGGGGGGGCTGCGCTACAGGACGCCCGCAAGGGGTCGCGCTACGAGACGAACAAAGGGCCGCGAGGGGCTGCGCTACAGGACGAACGAAGGGCCCGCGAGGGCCGCGATACCGGGACGAACGAAGGAACAATGACACAAGCGGAGAAAGGAGTGGATTCATAACGAGCGAACAATGATGGGTCGGCGGAAAAAGGGTGGAACCCGAGGGAAGCAAGAGTGGTACGCAGTGTCGTATCACTCACGAGGTGCCTGGCGCAATCCGTAGACTGGTCGTCACAAGCTCCACTGGGTCTCAGGCGGGAAAGTGCTAGTGAAGCCAGGGGGACAGCTTAGCCAGGTTTTCTCATGCAATCTGCCCTGGAGAAAGGCAGTGGAAAATTCCAGCAAGTGCAGCTCGTAGTCTCGTTGTGCTACAACGTGCAGCAGTACCGAAGAGTGGTCATCTTCGGGGTGGGGGAGAAGGTATGAAAGAAGTCTACTCCCTCACAATAACTAAAGCCTCTCGCCACGTAGCGTGCCTTGAAGCCAAGCGGAGATTCAAGCGGCCACTTCACCTTGAAGATCAGCATGCCATCGATTACGTTCACCCGGGGACGGGGAACTGCGTCGACGAACGCGCCCGTGGACCTCCAAGACGCCCATCTCTAAGTCCACGGAAACTCTCCAATGAGAAGCCTACCGACCCGAAACCGCCTGGATGGAGTGGGGATGTGTGAGGAGTCGGGATGTCTGGAGTGTCAAGGTCTCCCTCAAGGGCTAACAGCATGGCACAGAGGTGAGGAGCAGCGGTCGCAAGAAACTCCAGCTCAAACTGCATGTCCTCTAAGAGGTCACAGCCAAGGGCAAAATCATCTCGGGTAGACAGAGGACGGGAAGCAGGAGACACCAACTGGGTGGCGTAGTCAAGGCGGCGGGTGGAGGCAAAGTCAGTGACAGCGGCGACCATGGTCAAAAAAGAAGATAGAGAGGCTTTCGGGTCAATCATGAGACAGAAGAGGACATGAGTGACGACAGGACGATCAATATTGAATTAGTCAGAAAGAGGCTACGAAGAAACAGCGAGAGACGACGCAAGAGGTAAGGGAAGAAGAGAAGGAGGTGGAACACGACGAGTAAGAGTACGAAGGAATAGGGAGTGGAGGTCAGGAACAGGAGACGAGGGACGAGCACAAGGGTCACGACAACTAGTCTAGGAGGAAGAGAGACGAGACGAGTCAGGAAGGAGAGGAGGAGACGGGCGTGACCGAGGAGGAGAAATAGCTAGAGAAACGTCCAGGAAAGGCAACTTGGAACTGTAAACAGGAGGAGACAACGAGTGGTGGGGACAAGGGGAAGGAAGACCAAGAGTCGGAAGACCACTCACAGGTGGCGACGACTTCTCCAACAGCGGCTGTTGCTGTAGCTGTTGCCGTAGAAGCTGTAACATCGTCGAGCGGCGTGGGACCACCGGTGCAAGCTCTCCATCGGTAGTACTCTCAGAGCCAACACCTCCAGCGAAGATCCAACACCCCCAACAGCACCCCCATCACAAGCTTTATCCCCAACAAACCCATGAGTTCCCTCCAAACCTTACTGGTAAACTTAAGGTCTCTGTTTGAGATGAGTGTAGCGGGGATGCCGTGGATGGTGACGATCCGATCAAAGAGGCGAGCAGTTGCTTCATCTGTAGCTGTGGCGTTGGTAGGGATGAAGTGCCCCATTTTAGAAAAAAAATGTCGATCACCACAAGTATAGCGTCATGCCCTCGTGTGGTCGATGATAGTCCAGTAATGAAATCTAGACTGACGACTTGTCATGGCTGCTCCAGTACGGGTAGAGGCTGAAGTAACCCTGCTTATTATGTTGCTACTCTTCAGCCGCTGGCACGTGTCGCATGAGGTGACGAACTGCTGCACGCGTGCTGCCATCCAGGGCCAGTAGTATTATTTTGCGATTCCTCCTAACGTCTTGTTACTCCTTAAATGTCCCGCATATGCCACATCGTGGAACTCTTCCAGAAAGATCTGTCAGGGCAATCTTTGCGTCCACGAAGTACTCATGTTGGAATAGACTCTTGAGCAGAGGGTTCATCCTTTCGAGCTGGATGCCTGCTACATGACCGGGTCGGCTTAGTGCGTCGGTCTTGTTGTGTAACCCTGGTTTGTAGAGGATGTCGTAATGGAAGTGGGTTTCGAGGAAGTGAATCCACCGCACCTGTCGTCGTGAAAGTGTAGGCTGCCACTTGAGGTATTTGAGACTGCAGTGGTCAGTGTATACTATCGTCTTGGCTCCTTCCAGGTAACACCTCCACGCCTTGAAGGTTGTTACTATCGCTAAGGCTTCCTTATCATGGATTGGGTAATTCAGTTCTACTCCGCATAGCATCTTATTGAGGTAGGCGATGGGTTGCAAACCACGTCCGTGATCCTGCATCAATACTCCTCCGCCAGCCTGGTCACTAGCGTCTACTTCCACTACGTAGTCTTTTCCTGGATCCGATAGGATGAGTACTGGGGCAATGGTCAGTGTGTCTGTAGTTGCTCCATAACTTGCTGTTGAGGAGTATCCCATTCGTAGGGTGTATCCTTCTTTCTGTAAGTTCGTCAGTGGCGCTTCTATTTTAGCATACTGTGGTACGACCGTGTTGTAGTAGTTGGCGAAGCCTAGGAACTGTTGGTTCCTTGACGTTCTCCGGAACTTTCCATTGTTTTGCAGCTTCGATTTTCCGCGAGACCACGTGTACGCCCTCGACACTCACCATGTGCCCAAGGAACTGCACCTTCTTCAGAGCAAAGTCGCTCTTCGACAGCTTCACGTAGAACTCGTTCTTCCGCAGGATCTCAAAGACGTTCTGTAGATGCTTCAGTGCTCCTTCATATTTTTTTCGTATATCAATATGTCGTACAGTTACACCACCACGCACATGTCCAGCAAGGGCCGTAAGATATGATTCATCTCTGCCTGAAATGTAGCTGGTGCGTTGCAGTGTCTGAACGACATCACTAGATATTCGTAGGAGCCGTATCTGGTACAGAACGCCGTCTTGTGGATCGAGTTGTCCGCCATCTTCATCTGCCCGTAACCCAACCGTACGTCCAGCTTCGAGAAGTCAGTTGCCCCATGCAGTTGATCCATAAGGTTGTCGATGCGCGGTATGGGGTATTTGTTTTATTACTGTCTGTTTGTTCAGTGCCCGGTAGTCGATGCACATCCTCAAACTACCGTCCAGTAGTGAAGACAACCGGTGCACCGTAGGGTGATGTGGATGGTTAGATCAGTTTCCGGTCCAGCGGGTAGTCTATCTGTTCTTTCATGCCTGCTACTTCGGCTGGGCTTATCTATATGTACTCCTCTTTCTATAGTGCATCTCCTCTTTGGCCATGCCCTCGCTTCTTTCTCGCTATGCCTCAATCCTAAGTTACTCTCTTGACAGGGATCAGCGGATCAGGGATCAGGCGCGGCACGGGAGTATAAAAGAGACTGATAGGTTCGAAAACTGGCGTGATTTTCGGCGAGTGGCATGGTAGCGCATGTCTGCTGTCGAAGCTCTTGATCTTGAGAGGATCTCAGGAAAATATGGGCTAGCCTTCACAGCCCACCTGCTCATTGGTTTGGGTGAGGGGCACAAGGGATTCAGGAGGGAGACATCCTGATCGAAGTACCTACACCATATAAGGTACAGTAAATCACAGTAAATTGCTCACTACTGATATAGATAGGTTTGACCCAGATTAAAAGGCCTTTAAAACTAGGGAGCATTGATACAGTATGTATGTTACGGTTAGCTATCGTACAACATTTGCCTACCACCGTGGTTAGCTATTGCTGTATGTTAGAAAGAGAAACAGTGTAATGATCGGACTAGGCAGCATGGGTGATACAAGTATGAACCCTAAAAAGGTTGTACCCCATACAGGATTCCTCACTATAGCCTACAACACAAATATGCAACTTGACACACCCCCATAAGTTAAGTGACGGATAACAAGAACCACAAACGACCACAAGACCAGTCAAGAGAAGCAACAAAACAACGCTCAGGATGGATCTCAAGATCACCACACAGTCCGAGCACAAGCAAGAGGCCACAAGGCCAGTTTACATGGAGTGCTATAACAACAAAAGCAGTACAATTATCACAACCTAGCAAGTGTACAGATGCAGGAGCATGGATCGTACGGACTCCAGGGGTAGCTCGGGTAGCACGGGTAGCACGTGTAGCACGAGTAGCACGGGGGAGCACGGTTTGCACGGTAGTACAGGTAGCACGGGTAGTCTAGTGCGGTTGAGTGCGGTTGGATGCGGTGAAGTGCGGTTGAGTGCGTTACCGAGCGGTTCAGCGGGGTTGAGTGTGGTACTGGGCGGTTCCAGGGTGCGGGGCGGGTACAAGGTGGGGCGGCGGGTAGCAGGTGGGGCAGCGGGTAGCAGGTGGGGTGGCGGGTACTGGGTGGGGCGGCGGTAGCAGGTGGGGCGGCGGGTACAGGGTGGGGCGGCGGGTACGGGGTGGGGCGGCAGGTACAGGGTGGGGCGGCGGGTACATGGTGGGGCGGGGGTACAGGGTGGGGCGGCGGGTAGCAGGTGGGGCGGCGGGGAGGGGACGGGGAGGCGGCGGGAAAGTGGTGGGAAGGGGACGGGGAGGCGACGGGATGGGGACGAGGAGGCGACGGGGAAACCGGGACGTGACGAGAAGGCGAAGGGAGGTGGCGGGGAGGCGACGGGAAGGCGACGGGGAGGGGAAGGGGAGGCGGCGGGAAGGCAACGGGAAAGCGACGGGGAGGGGACGCAACGGGGATGCGACGGGAAGGCGGCGCAGAGGGGACGCGACGGGGATGCGACGGAGAGGTGACGTGGAGGCGACGGGGAGGGGATGCGACGGGGAGGCGACGGGGAGGCGACGGGGAGGCGACGAGGAGGGGACGGGGAGGCGACAGGAAGTCGACGAAGAGCGTACGCGGAGGCGACTGGAAGGCGACCTAAACGGGCGCTACGGGCGACGGGGTGCTTCGGGCGACGGGGCGCTTCCGGAAACGGGGCGCTAAGGGCGATGGGGCGTTACGGGATCGGGCTAGGTACGGGGCGGTGGGCCCATCGGATCGAACAAGGCTCTATACCATGCTAGAATGTGAACTATGGAATGAACGAGTAGAAAACAAGCAGTACAAGGAAACCTATAGCAAACCCTAAAGGGGGTTGTACCCTCTATTACATAACTCAGTGTAACACCTAGACTAAACTAACAAACTATAACAATTATAGTTTGACAGCAGGCAGAGGGGAGCCAGAGGGCAGCGGTGCCTGAGACAGGTCAGGCGGCGGAATCAGCAGAGGAGGAGTGGTACCAGTAGTAGACAGCTCAGCAGGGGCATGCGGGAGACTGAGAAGGTGGTGAAGCGCTGACGGAGGTAACGGTAGTGACGACCACTGCCGCTCCCAGAACAACGGCCGCTGCGGCAGTGACTGCTGCGCACCCCCATACCTAGCTCCTCCAGTACTACCACTAGGAACGCTAGTCCCTGGAACGCCTCCAGAGTCACCACCCCCAAGAACACTAGGGCCCTCGGAGTCCATAGCGACTGGCTGCAGAGGAGGCGAAGACGCCCGAGGCAGAAAACTCGGAGGTGTCTCCAAGCGCGGCGGGCGGCGAGAGGCCGCAGTGTTGTCAGCAGCAGGGTCACCCCGCTCAGCCGGGCCAGAGGAGTCTGAGGAGACTTCCAAAGGCACAACCAAGGGGAGTGGTGTAACGTGAGACACACCTGAGGGAGCAGGACGGGTGGGGAGGGGGTCTACTTGGGGTGGACTGGGTGCCAGGAAGAGAGGCGGGGGGGGCGGGCACAAGGCAACTGCGGTGGGGGTAGAGGCGGTAGTAGCAGACCGACTCGTGAAAGGTGACGTCTCGGGAGCACATGACGCGGCGAAAGATGCGTGGAGAGAGCTTGTCCGCGGAAGGATCGCGAACAAGGGCAAGCAAGCCCAAGACCCAGAACGGCGACGCATTGCCCACCGACCCCGTCCAAACGAGGGTAGGTGAGGCCTCTGGTTGTGAAACACGGGGCCAGAGGTTGAGCTGATGCGCGGTGTATCGGACCGCAAACGGCCACAGGAAATTGGGAGCAGCCTGATGGATCATGGAGGTGCGGGCAACCTCCATGAATAGGCCAATGCGGCGCTCAGCGATCCCATTTTGTTGTGGAGAGGTCGGAAACGTAAATGACTGGGTGATGCCCTCCTCACGACAAAAGTCCTCCAGGAGACCGGAGGAAATCTCACCCCCACTGTCAGAGTGCAAACGAAGCTCCAGATACGAACAGCGCGGCTCCAAGGGATCAAAACACCATGGATGTCGCCCTTATGTTGTAAGGGCAACACCATGGTGTAGCGCGTGTCGTCGACAACCAGCAGAAAGTAACGCTCCCGGCGCGGCCCATAGACAGGGGCGGGGCCCCACACGTCCATGTGACGCGTCTGCAGAGGAGCAGTGGTCGGAGGAAACGAGGAGAAGTGAGGAGCAACGCGCTGCCGCCCCTCGACGCAGGGAGTGCACGGCGGCGCAAGCGACGGCGGGAGCGGGGGCAGGGTCTGCGAGAGGCCAAAGACAAGGTGACGCTGCTGCATGCTGCGGAGGCGCGGAAGGGAGGGGTGACCAAGACGGTGGTGCCAGAGGAGAGACTGGTGCGTAAGCAACCGACACGAGCAAGACGCCGCTACCGGACCTGACGCAGCCACCTGAGCGGACTCAGTGTGCAGTGTGTACAGACCAGACCCAGGCCTCCGTCTGAACGTGGCAAGGTGGTCTCCAGTCTCTGTGTCTGTACAGATCGCCACGCGCTCGCCCCCAGGAATCGTGGTGTGGACCAACAGATCGTGGAGGTGACCGGTACTCACCAAGTTCGTAGCGAACGAGGGGAGGTGGAGACTTGTGAGGGAGCCAGAGGGGGCTGCCAGACACAGGAGAACAATGGAGCTGCGCGCAATGACTGGTCAAGAAGTGGGGTCGGCCAGAGTGACAGGGACAGCTGCCGAGAGTGGTGTGACGGTGGAGCAGTCACAGAAGAAGCACCGAGTCGCGCCGGAGTCCAGAGTGAACGAGAGCAACGCCTCCGAAGGAGCTGCACCTGTGTTAGCAGTCTCACAAGCACCCATACTAGCATCCTCTACACAGGCTGACCTAGGCACACATAAATAATAGTCACTCTCTATACATGGCATACATGCCAACATAAATCTTGTTCCATGAGAAAATATAGCAGTGCCCCTCCTGAGCAATCCTAACCAGTCGGGGACCCCGGCCTGCTCACTGAACTCGCCGTGGGAGGGGTCCTTTAGGCAGCAAGCCTCACCGTGTCCCATCTTGCCGCATAAGACGCCGACCTGACGGCCAGTGCGACACACGTACGGGCAAGGACCAGTAGCAGAGCCACCACCGTCGGTGGAGCCCCGCTGAGCAACCCACTCACGAAGCTGCTGCGGCGAGGGAGTCTCCTGCCGACGTAACTGTTGCTTCTGTTGTAGTCCACCCCCAGACCTGTCACCTCCACCTGCTGCTCCACCAGACGCAGCTCCACCAGACGTCGCACCGGTGCCACCATCCCCGCCAGCTCCACCACGACCACCACCCCCACCCCCTCCGCCACCCACGCCATCCCCGTCAACCCCACCACCCCCGCTCCCCCCACCGCCTCCGCCACCACCACCACCCCTACCACCCCCACTCCTCTGACGCCCACCCCTGTTGCACCTCCCGCTAGGAGCGGACGCATCGCCGACCTCCTAAGCACCGAGGAAGTCAACAGCAGCAGCAGAGGGAACAGAGGACGCTAGAAGGGAGGGATTGCACACCTAAAAAAAGGAGGTGCTAAGGGTGCCATGGGAGGCAGTGACAGCGCGGGCTCTGGACTCGGCCTCAAAGAGACGAGTCTCAAACGAGGCAAGGGTGGGTCTAGGGAGAGGATGTGGTCTCGGACAGTACGAAGGGTGTCAGGGAGGCGAGTCACGAGGATGTACAGGGTGAGGTACATGGGGGGCTGGTTCTCAGTCAGAAACTCTGGCGGGAGAGCAGCACGGTAGCGAGAGTCAAGGAGCGCTGATGGGTCATGAGGTCAGCTACATCGGTGAAGTCTGACAGCTCAGGGAAGGAACGGCAGCGCAAGACGGCCTAGGGTGGCAGAAGAGGGGGAGGAGTAGCGCTTAACTACAGCGGCATAGAAGGCCTGGGCAGACGTCACCTGGCGAAAGTGGGCCCTCTGGTCGGGCGAGAGGTGAGCGCGGACTGCAAGTGTGGCACCGGCGTCGCGCGCCGTCCACTGCGTGCAGGCAATGCGATCAGCCCGGTACCGCTTCTGTGCATCTTTCGCAGCAGTAGGGGCAGGCTCAACTGGAGGCTTGGGGGCCTTGAGGGACCCCGACGTGCGCTCAAACAGTGAGACGTCGTCCTTGGTGACACTCTGCAGGTATAGGTGCAGGTCCTCTAGTCAGGACTCGAACTCGATAGGGCGGCTCTCTGCGTCAAACGCTAGGATAGTAGTAGTGACCATGACAAAAAACTAGTTCAGGCGGCAACACTGGGGACTAGCTGCAGGTCTAGGCACTGGCCGGCTACTCGGGGTGCAATGGAAGAGAGGGCGGCACGGCATTAGGTGACACGGCATGAACGGGTGGCGCCGCAGTAGGGCGGCTCGACGGTAGGCAGGGCGGCAGGGCGGCAGCGCGTCGCGGCGCGGCGGTGGGCAGGGCAGCACGGCAGCGCGTCTCGGCTGTAGGCAGGGCGGTGCGGCGGTAGGCAGGGCGGCGCGGCAGCGCGGCTCGGTAGCGGGCGGCAGCGGGCGGCTAGCGGGTGGCCCACGAGTGGCATCGTGCAAGCAGCGGGCAAGCTGGCCGCAGCGGGCGGTGCGTGGGCTGGAGCGGGCCGGCCAGTGGGTAGTTCTCGGGCGGCAGCGGGTGGCGCGCGGGTAGTGCACGGGCGGCAGCGCGCGGCGCGTGAGCAGCGGGCGGTGCGCGTGCTGCAGCGGGCGGCGAGTGGGCAGCGGGCCGCATGCACTAGCGGCAATACGGTTGCGCGCGCGGGCGGCTGCTGCGCGCGAGCAGCAACGCGCCCGTGAGCGGCAGCGGAAGCAGCGCGCGCAGGCAGCAGTGAGCAGCGCGTCAGCAATGCGCGCAGCGGGCGGCAGCAGCGTGTGGTAGCAGTGCGCAGCAGCGCGACAGTTCGGCAGTGGGCAGTGCACGCGCGGAGGCAGCAGCGCGTAGGGCAGGCGGAGGAAGAACCTACTCGGATACTATGTTAGAAAGAGAAACATCGGAATTATCGGACTAGGTAGCATGGGTTGTGCCCCAAAAGTATGAACCCTAAAAGGGTTGTACACCATATAGGATATCTCACTACAGCCTACAACACAAATATGCAAATTGACACTGTACATTATTACTGACAACCACAATGTGCTGCAAACAAACCCGTGTATTGCAAACTACCGTAGCACTTCCCTCGACCCCTTGGATTCTTCTATCCATAATCTGCCTGTTCCTCTACGACTGGAACTTTGTTGGCTCGTTTGCTTATCTCCCTGGCTACCATACTGCCATCACCTGCTTCCTCCTGACAAATTCCTGCTCCCTTGCCTTTGCGAGCAGACGTGTCTTCTGTGCCAACCCTAAACCCTAAACCCTAAACCCTAGGTAGCATGGGTTGTGCCCCAAAAGTATGAACCCTAAAAGGGTTGTACACCATATAGGATATCTCACTACAGCCTACAACACAAATATGCAAATTGACACTGTACATTATTACTGACAACCACAATGTGCTGCAAACAAACCCGTGTATTGCAAACTACCGTAGCACTTCCCTCGACCCCTTGCATTCTTCTATCCATAATCTGCCTGTTCCTCTACGACTGGAACTTTGTTGGCTCGTTTGCTTATCTCCCTGGCTACCATACTGCCATCACCTGCTTCCTCCTGACAAATTCCTGCTCCCTTGCCTTTGCGAGCAGACATGTCTTCTGTGCCACTCCCCCAACAAGCCACAAAACATGTCAGCTCACAAGCAAGGGCTTTATCAGCCATCTCATCTCATCCATCCCCTGCTGTGCAATCTCCCTCGTCTCTCAGTTCACACATCTGCTGCCAGCTATTTTCCAACCATCCTCCCTCTGCGGCCAGCTCTTTTCCAAATGCCACCTGATGCAGCTCAGGCTGACACCTCACCAACCAATCAGCTGCCATGCTGCTAGCCTCGTCCCACCAGCGGGGAGCACGGAGTAACCAGCCGAGATAAATCTGCCTCACTATAGTCACCTCACGAGCAGAGGCATTGCCATCTCCCCCGCTACAGCCACAACCACACACACTAGCACGTTGTCCCAATCGCCAGGAGCCACCGCTTCCACTGCCGCTGCACCCGCTGCTATTGCCAACGTGGCAGGCGCTGCTGTTGCCACGTGGACGTGGCGCGGGGCGAAGTTGCCGAACGAATCAAAGAGCAGCAGCGATCCGAACCCAAACCCGAAGCTGCAGAGAAGCATCGCCGCGCTGCCAGGCCAGCTCTTGACCCCGGACCACGGAAGCTTCTGCGAAGGCGCGCTCCCGAACCGCCGTCCCGCGAGTTCCGCGAATCCGTCTCCCGCGCAGAGCGCGTTGAGCGCGAGAAAGGCGGAGGGGGAGTGGCGCCAAAAGAGCACAGTGAAGGCGACGAAGCACAGCCCGTACATCACCGGGCCCCGCAGCATTTCCCTGCGATCGCCGCGTCGCGTGACGGAGTTAATAGCTGACTGATCCTTAACCATGCCTAGACCGACGAGCGTGAAGTGGAGGGTGATTAAGAGCGGGACGACGGCTGCCGCGAGGCGCGCGTAGGGCTGATTGGAGAAGAGGTTCCACGTCAGCATGAAGATGGGACCGGTGAAGATGTGGATGAGTTTACGGCTGAGATAGACGGAGATCAGACGGAGCGCGACGAGAGATTGGACGGAGAGCAGCCATCCGAGGCAGATGGCGAGCGTGATGCCCGCGGCTGCGGCGTCCTGCCACTCGTCGCTCGACACGAATTGCCGCAACCACACGGCCATGCCGTGAGTTAACAGAAGCGGTTATGATGCGCGGCGGGGAAAACTAGACTCAATGCGCGGGAAAAACGTTTGCACTACTTGCGGAGAGACATAGGACGATAGGTTAGCATGCGAGTAGGGTAGGTGATTGAGGGAAAGACGAAGTGCGGCGTTGGAGGAGAAAGAAAGCGAAGAGCGCGTAGGTGGTCCTGGTGAAGGCGCGCGCCTTGAAGGCGGCTTGAGGCGAGCTGAGCTGCTAATGACCTGATGACGCGCAGGTGCCGCTGGTAACCTGGTGAGTTCCGCGCACGTTGCGCGACGGAGAAGCGATAGAGTCCCGATAATCTGTGTACAGCAGTCAATATCTGGAACCGGAAAGCAGAGGCGCCGGCGAATGCCGTGGGTGCTGCCGCTCAGGGGGTAGCAACGGAGGAGGAGTGTCATGGTGCGCTGTAAGCAAATCCGAATACAGGTTATTGTAAAACTGTTCTATTCTGACGCCTTAAATGAGCTGCAGAAGCTGAATTTTAAATCGCCCGAGGAAGGGGGTAATATAGAGAATGTGTATAAAACGACGCACTGTTGAAATGCATCTGACACTGTGCGCACCAGTCTGGATCGCAGAGCAAAGCAGAGCTTGTCGCGAGAGTCGCTTTTCTTGCAGCCTAGATTTCGTTGCTGCCGCTCTCCG